>JAPMNP010723892.1:0-10057 GCA_029874935.1 Atherina boyeri | reverse complement strand
TATATATATATATATATGTGTATACATGTATGTGTGTGTGTGTGTATATATGTGTGTGTGTATAAGCTTAGGTTTACACTGATGCCAGTTTGTTTGTTTTCTAAACCGTGAGTCCATCTTATCACTAGTTATCCTTTTGACTGTTCATTATATTAACTCAGTTAAATCTTTAAACCATTTAGTTCAGTCAGTGCTCTTTTATTTTCATCACTGGTTTAAAAAGAATGTACCATGATGGTTTTAAGTGTCAACTCCTTTTTTCTTCAATTCTTCATGACCGTGATCTGCACTGGAGGTCATATACTTCCATTGATTGTTGGGGCTCTATGACACATTCCAGGTAGCTCTGCCTGTGTAGAGTGGGTTAGTATCTCATGCTCCCACCTTGCTTGTTAGACCATTTGTAATGTGAGAACTTGGGTCTTTCTAGTACAACAATGTCTTTTCCTCTGAGGGTGTGAATATATCCCTCAGTAACTACTATAGAATCTGTGTTACTTGAACACATGTGGGCATCCTTGAGACTGACACTGCAGCTGGAATATGGCTTAACAATATCCATATTTGTTCGTCAGATGTGTATATTCCTTTGTAGTGATAAAATATTCCCAAGAATAACAACATTACTGCTCAATAAACTTATTATTGTTAGTGATAGTTTCTGTTTCAGTTAACATAAGTTACTGTTAGCAACTCTAAAGACAGTTTTGTATTTGAGTGCCGTGGAAAAATCACTGTCTAAAATGATTGGTGTGTTTGGTGGTTATTTGATTTAAAATGATCAAAACTGCAGTTTAATCTCTACCCCAATGTATTTTATAGTTTTGCCTTATTTGTAATCAGTATTACTTATTGAAACATTATCCTCTAATTTCAACCACATAGGCAAGTGTTTCCAGTTGCATTTTGATGGGATTTGTTGTGTAGCGGGATGTAGGCAGGTAAGGATGCATTCGAAGTCTTTTGGCCATAACTCGGGGCCAAGCATCATCAGGAAATAATAATCAAAACAGAAATTTGCTCGTGAAATTAGGGGATTTTTCTCCACCCAGGGGATTTCAGGTTGGGTCTTGATTTGTTTATCAACAGAGGTGTTTGAGTTGCAGTGTAAACACTTGCGCTGTGGGAATTCACAGTTGTGTATGAAGCTACTGTTTGAAAATGGCACCTACCTGAGTAAGAAGCTGTGTAAAGTAGGACACAGCTAAGTTGCAGGACAGAGTAAGGCAAATGATGTTGGTGTTTGTTTCCTACCTCTTTTAGTTCTCCTGAGAATGAGTCATACAGCATTCTTCCCGTGGGGCAAAGTCAAATATTACCATCATTATAGGAACATTATAGGAATTGTAATGCCATTTCCTATCTCCCATTTGTTCTTGAAATTTTGTAAACAAGAATGTTTGACTGCAAAGGGGCATATCTGATATGGAACTGAATTAAAATCACCTGAGAACAGGGTCATTTATTTTGTTTTATGTAACATGTATAGTTCAGCAACATTTTCCAGCCACAGTCTTTATTTGGCTTTATTCCCCATTTGTACAGAATCAACCAATGTTGTGACTGTCCATTATCTTTTTGCATATCTCTAAACATGTTGTAGTCCATCCCATCAGCTGTCATAGAGGAATTTAAATGGTTGTCTTCCATTGCTTGAAAAGGCTCCAAACAGTCTGGACAAAAATTGACCACCTTTGCTCTTCATGTTCCTTTGCAGGCTGTCTTATGGCATGTGCCTGCCTTTCTCCCTGCTTTGGCTGCCAAGCAGCAGCCTATATTTAGACTTGCCCTGTTGGGCAGGGCACCACTGACCTTCAGGCCAAGTAAAACTATTTGTAAATATGACAATGATGCATTTCTTTGTTCTAATTGGCATGCTAGGCCTTTGTTTTTTTGAAAAAAGGTCAGGGCTTAAATTTTAAAAGAATTATGGCATTTATACTTTTTAAAAATCTTTTACCTTTTTATAATATGATTTTATTGCCTTTTGGAGTTTTAATTCTTTTAAAGTCAGGACTGAAATTGTTTGACTGGCACCTTGATTAATACTTAACATGGATGGTTGCATATGAATCAATTTACCAGTATGATTAGAAATGAAACTTTTGATGCAGAATCCAAGATATTTTTGAAAGTAAATTCATATGAGGTGGCATTCAGTGACATAGCAGGGGCTTTTCACAGTTCTGTTTGTTCCTCTCGGCTGTTGTCTCAGTTTTTTTTTTTTTTTTTTTACCACCTGAACAATTTTACTTTATTCGGGTAAAGTAAAAACCCTCACTAATTTGTTTGAGTAAATATCCTCATTATATTTATAATTTCAAAGTATATCTATATATTGTGTTCCTGAAGGTATTCAAATGATGGTATGCTTGTAAATTATTTATTATTGCTATTATTATTATTATTATTATTGCTTTTACATCATAAACCGGTTAATGAGGCTCGGTGGTTGGTCAAGAAAAGTTTTAGTTTTCGCCATCTCTAATACTGATCCAAGCTTACCACTGAAGGCTAAAAAAAGTTTGCAATTGTTATCCAGCTATGAGTGTGCAGGGATCGTCAGAATAGTGCAACAATCTCTGTTTGTCTTGTAAAACTGGGATATACTACAAGTTATTTTCAGTCAGATTGTATCTATACATGAAAGCTGTTTCCAGTTATCGGTTCATTTTTGTACTATTTTTCTGGGGGGTTTTCTTGGCCTGGTGTCCCACAAGAAAGAAAAACTTGGGCCATGTCGTGTAAAAGATGTTGTTAAAGGGAAGAAAGGAACTGTGATTCCTGCTCTGAACCAGTGTTTTCCCCAGCGCTATAGCTGCTCCTGGCTTTGATTCCCCAGGGTTCCTGTTAGAAAGTGAAAAAAAATAGTGCTTTCAGACATACACTGCTCTGGCTCCAGCTCCGCTCTGGAGTCTAGGAACATTGGTGCTCTCTGGCAAATCGGCACGCGTCCCTGGAAGTAAACATAAACAACTTCGGAAATTTAGTTATTAAAGTTGATTGTTGAATCTTCACGCTCTGTTATAAACGACACTTTCCCTTAATAAGAACGGTACTCCTGTTGGCTTTTTTGGTTGCTGCAGCGGCTATCCAGCAGCCCAATAGATGGACATGTAACGCCTCGTTCAGATCCACTTTTTCACCAAGTCCTTTTTACTTTTGAAGTATTCCTTCTTCACTTTATTACGGTTATTGATATTTGGTCTCGTGTTTTGTTACTTATTGATTTATTCATACATTACTTGATTGGAAAAGCGTGTGATGCAGCACATGCATGAACATTGACAGCCACTGTTGCTCTGGCTGTATTTTGTTGTTTTTTTTTCCTTTATTGAAACATAACTATAACTAATACAGAGGTCTGCTGTGTGGGTGAACCCAGCCTTTGCCCTATGATGATATTGCGGTTTGCAAAGAACCACCACTATTTTTTGGTGCCCATTTGAAGTTACAGGTACCAAACCAACTTTTTTTTCCTGTCTGAATACACACAGCTTGCTCAAAATTAGGTTTAGAAACTTGCACTGGCACGGTTCTTTACCAGTCTGAGAGACCTACAAGTGTTTACCCACGTTTACCAAAGGGTACCAAAGTTGTACTTGCAATTTCGATAAATTTTTGGGGCTTAATAGAGGATTGCAATTCTCTGTGTACTGTGAGTGACTGATGTACCGTACTCAAGCTTTTGTCCTATTTTATGATCCAGTCATCCTCAGAGTTTTCATAGGATCTGTGCAGGAATTGATACTGCAGTTAGTTGCAGGGGTGAGTTACTGGAACCTGACAGCTTCACTATTCCAGTTTTACAGCACAGAGCAGTGTTTTGACAGATTCCAATTTAATTAATGGAAGAAAAAAAACAGATGATTAATGGAGTTTTTTTTTTTTTAGGTCTAAAGTCTTTAAAGTTGTTCCCTAATTCTTGTAAGAAATCATTCAATAATTTCATACTGGTGATTTTGCAAACATCTCTGAATCGGTTTATTGCTTTGGTATTTGAGGGGTATTGCAGCATTTTCTAAAAGCTTGTCATTTTTAGTGGTTGGGAAAGGCCTTTTATAATTTGGAAACAGTGCACAAAAGGGGAAATGTTGTGCACCAGTTTTAAAGTTTCTACAGATCATTTTAATGTTGCTTCCTTGTTGATGAACATATATTGTCATTGTGGAGTGGAGAAACTTGTACCACTGATGAGATTCGGCCTAAATACCCAGTGTGTGTTCACTTGAAAGGCTGTAATTAACGTTACTGGAAGCCAGTGATAGGAAATGACAGAGCGGGGAGAGCAGAAAGGGTTTTGATATGTAGCTCATCATGTTGTGTTGTCTGAGTCTGATAGCTCTGCTGCATGTATGATTATAATAATCACAAGATATTGGAACAAATTAACCTTGTTTACATTTTTTTAAAGGATTTTTGGACACTAGTGGCCTATAATTGAAAGTAGTTTGGCATGAAAATGGTCAGAAAGAGGAAGGGGGTGGCATACAGACCAAGATTCAAACTCTGGTTGGCTGGGTCTAGGACCGTCCGTCTTTTGTAAATGAGGGTGCTGACTCGACCAGTTGACTTATACTCCATTAGGGATGGGACGATACACTTAAACTGACGATATGATGCACCTCGATATGCCAGGGTCACGATACGATATCAAAAAAGAAAAATATTTCTGCGCAATTACAACTATTTATTTTTGTTTCAGTTGCACACAGGGAAATACAAGGCCTAACTGGCAAAACACAAACAAGAACACTCCCTTCGTGCTGCTGTAACCCTAGGTTAAGTTATCTCAGCTTCTCTTAAGTAATGGCCCTGGTCTAGGATTGATTCTTCCTTATCTTATCCTTACCTTTTCATTTTATCATTTATTTTTGTATTTTTTTCTAGTCTTTATTTTGCGATCCTTTTTTTCAAACTCGATGCATTTCGTCTCGTTTTGTATCGCGATATTTTACCAAACGGTATTTTGTCCCATCCCTATATTCCATCCCTTTTCATTTGAAAGGTAAAAAATGTAGGTGCTTCTGTTGCCTTCATGATACAGCAGAAATCATTCAGATGTTGATTATTATCTAAAGTGTGTTGCCCTGGCAGTTTGAGCGCTAACTTATTTTCCTCAGACGGTGTTTCCTAATGACAAAAGTATAGTGGCTATTTGTTAAGGGTCAGGAGTGCAAAGTGTCACGGTATTAAGATGCCCAGAGAGATGACATAATGCTATTTGCTCCTCAGCAGTCTTCAGTTCCAACAGCATTCTGGTGGGGTTAGCAGGGCGGGGGAGCCAATGGGTGGAGAGGAATGCAGCCTTGTATAGGCTCTTTGGGGTCTGGAGGCCTCCTTCCTCCTCCTCCCTGTATTCCTCTCTTGTGCATGTCCAGGCTGCTTCAGTCACTCACCTGCCAGCTGAAACATGTGGGGAAACTTTAGCAAGTTTTCAAACTGGAGGCTCCTGGCCAATCGGGTGACAGGAACCGATGCCACAGAAAAAAGAAAAAAAAATAGGAGGAGAGATTGTGCAGCTTCTAACTTGTCACTATTAATAAAAGCTCAGTGTCTGATTTAGGCTGTGCTTCGTAGTCGTGGAAAGAGAGGCGATTTGCAATCGGAGCAGAGCATGCTCTGAACTGTCATGGTGCATGAGTGATGAAGTCACCCGGCCAGCAAAGTTATTTTCTGATCAGTGGTTCTGCCAGGGATAGTCAACAAAACAAAGACTAATGCCATTTAATCACACTGTCAAGGCTAATGTTACTCAGTGAAGCTCACACCACTGTGGTCTCTGTGATGGACTTTTAAGGGCTTTTTAGTCGTTATTCACACAGTGTATGTGTAACTACTAAGGCTGGGACAATATGCTTTTCTCCCTATTCGATTTTTTCAGAATGTTTTTTTGGGTCCCAATTTGATTTTTAAATTGCAATTCTGCTATATCAGGAGCCATTTTTCCCCTAAAAAATGCATATCTCATGTAATCCATTTTAAAAATGGATTCAGCAGCAATATATTTGAACCAGCTGTTTTAGCTTAGACTTTTTTCAAAAGCCAAGATAAATACTTTTCTGAATGTTATACTTCTATCATCTTAAATATTTCTAACAGAATGAATGAAAAATCATAAAATCTATTTTTGAACAAAAAAATCTATTATTGAATAAAAAAAATCTATTGAATAGAAACATTGATTTAAAAATATTTTAACCAAGAATCGCAATACTTGTATTAATGAATTTATTTTTTCTTTTCTTTTCTCACACCCCTAGTAATGAATAACACATAAATGGTTACAAACCTCAGCTTGTTTAATTTTCATGGTGAACTTTTAATTTTTTAAACTAGATTGCCAGCATCCCGAGCGCTATCGCTTATATTGTCTACAATTTCTTAGGAACGGTAGTGTGTAACTCTGAGGAGTAAGTTGGGAGCGATAGCTTACCCTTTAGGTCTGCGTTTCTCAATCCAGGTCCTCTGGAGCCGCTGTCCTGCATGATTTAGATGTGTTCCTTCTCCAACACACCAAGTTCAGATTAATGAACTTCATCATTAAGTTCTTTGCAAGCTTGTTAATGAGCCATTTATTTCATTTAGGTGTGTCATTACCTCTAAAACACGCTGGACAGTGGGACTTAAAAACCAGGATTGAGAAACTGATTGGAGGAAATTTTCCAGTCATTTTTATTCTTCTTAGGAGGTTTACAACCCAGCCACTGCATGTAGTGTGTATATTTAGACTATGCTGAATCCACAAAGAGCGATCCATGATAACACAATTTATTTATAACACATTTCGTAATAAAGAAAGATTGTTGTCTACAATGTTGCCAAGAAACCTCTTTTTTGATCTGGAAAATGATGAAGCCACTTCCTGTCAAAACTTTGACCCATTAGATGGCTTAAATTGACAGTAATGTCCAATCAGGAGCAGCCATAGAACAACAAGTGACATGAAAGTTATATATCTGACTGGAAAAATAAAATAATGGTCCTCTATGGCTGGAATAAAGCAAATAAGATGTTTTTAACACAGTGGCACCAAAAGTGAGCTGAGGGGATTTTGTTAGGATGATAGGTAGCTAGTAACATAGGTAACTGTAAATCACAACAACAACAAAAAAACTCTTGAGAAGAAGATGTAAACATGTGAATAGTTTTGTGTGTTTGTCTCAGTGCCAGTATTTTTCTCCTGAAAGCCAAAACTTGAGAGAATGATATTCAGATGACAAAAGACTTTGTCACTGTTGATCTGCGTGTTATTTCTACAAAATACTGTCCGTATTAAATTCTGGGTTGTTTCTTTGTCTTTCTTTTTTTTTTTGTAGTTTTTTTTTTTATTTCTATGTCTATTGATACATTCATTTGACATAATTTTAGCCTCACAACCTGACAACTGAAGCTGTCCTGAAAAAACCCCTCTGTTGACCGAGTTTAAAAGGGTTGAGCTTCTACATGCATTCCCCCCTCCCAAAAAAAAAAGAAAGTTTTGAGGGTTAATGTCTATTTCTGTCTGCTCTTGTTCCCATGACAGCGTCCCAGTCAAACAACAGCCTGAAGAAGCAGAGGAGCCGGGGCATATTCAGCACATTCTTCTGCTGCTTTCGCAACTACAATGTGGAGCCACCAGCCACCAACACCAGTTCCCCGCCTCCACCTGTGGAAGAGAATGGATCCCCCCCCAAGGTGAGATGCTGTCCTATTTTTACTCTCCTGGAAATTTAGCCTGCAGTTGTATTTCATTTGTTTGCGAACCGTCTGTTTGTGTTTCCTTTTTTGTTTGTTATAGTTTTTCTCCTGTGAACACTTTGTTGTGTACGTATGTGTGTTCTTCTAACAATCACCCTATTTTTGTGTGTGTCAATCTCTCTTGTTGTAGTGTGACCAGGTCGAGGTCATCCCTGTCCCTAGTGTATGTATTGCGTTCATTTCATTTACTTTGCATGCAGTTCTGAGTGGGCTGGTGCTGGTGCATCCTCTGTGTGAGTTAGAGCTGCTCAGAGAACTTCGGCTCTGCCGCTCTTTTACTGTGGTTCATTTTCAGCGGATTGTTGCAATCGCCATTTAGAAAGTGTGTGTGCATCTACACTTTCAAATGGCTCAGTGTTTCACCTGCACGAGTGACACTTGGGGGTTTGTATGCTTTTGGAAATAGAGTGATGTTTTCTAACTTTTTAGTTTAAAACTGCTTCCACATGTTGCCTCAGGAGCCTCCGTGCAAGGAGTACATTGTTTTATTAGGCTGCTTATTCATGCAGTTAAATGATGTGTGAGAATTAAACTCCACACCAGTCCCTCTTCTTTAGATTTGCATCCTCAGATAAGGGGAAGCTAATTGATCCTGTCACTCAAATAAGGACTTAGATGTGATCTGGTTTCCTGTGGCCTTGCCAACAGTTGATCAAATTACCCACCAGTGACTGCATGAAGTTCAATCTACTCTTTACAGCTGTTCCAGTACATGGGCATAATTTCCATTTTGTTTTATACCATTGTGTTCACACATTAATGGTGTTTTAAAACTAACAGACTAACTCTTGCATGGCTCTCTAACTGTTGAGGATTTGTGAAATTTTATTTTATTTCTAAAAAATCAGAATTCAAGGAAGTTAATTATAGTTGCATATATAAATATTTTTCTTCAGTTTTGCTTCTATACATTATAACAATAAGTTTAAGATAAGGATGTGACTCAAGGGTCGAGTTCAACTTTAATTTATGGGTGTTTAGCACAACTATTGCATTAAGTGTTTTAAGAATTACAGACACTGCAAGTAAGCTCAGGACTAATTGGACAAAATGGGGTAAATATCAATATTTTGTTTACTTGGATACAAAATCTTTATAACCAGTGGCGGCCTGGAGTTAGGAACCAATGGGGGATCACCAAATGTAGAGTTTTGTCTAGTTTTCCTTTTGTTATATCTTAAAGCAGTTGTGTATGAGATGGCTGTATGCTTGAGGTTTTTCCTCCAGTTGGAGAAAGGCAACTTTGTTTGGGTTTAGGTTAGGGATGTTAACCGATGACCGATGGTTGACCGTATCAACATTAACGGTCATCGGTTAACTTTCTTAATTTAAAATAACAGCCATTTCGACCCGCGCCTGCAATTTCACAACTCTGTCGCATCTCTGTCCCTTTTTTAAAATCCCCCACAGTGTGAAACATGAGTCCCTCAAACGCAGCGCAGAAGAGCTTATATGCAAGTGGAGGATAAATGGCTCCTTAGTTTCGAAATGGGAAAAATTAAGGCGTCAGGCATGAATGGTACGTTCCAGTGGTCCTCGGTCCTCTGCACCATAACCAAAACAATGTTGCATTATTGGTTTCGTGCCCCTGTCCCCTAGATTGTATTTTATTTTCACTCAACATGCGTTGGCCTAACATTTTCTGATGATGACATTATTTTATAACTGTGAAGCCTATTTATTATTTATATTCCCATACAATATTTACTGTATTGGAAGGGATGGAGATGGACGACTTTTACTGTTGGTACGATATATATCGGATTTCTTTCTGGGGAGCGGCGCCCCCCCACGCGCTCCCCCTCAACTCGACTACTGTGAGAGAGAGAGAGACGTGTGAGTGACAGAGAGACGAAGAGAGAGCAGGGACAGGAAATGCAGCTGAACGAATACGCTGCATGTTTTAAAGGGCATTAAAAAAAAGAATAACGAAATGCAATATGTGAATGTCGGTGTTGAATTCTCCAAAGAGTTTAGTTCGCTTTAGTTTGAGGTAGTGCTTACACAATAAAGAAAGATGATGTGACTAGGCCGGTGTTGAAAAAAATCGATTTTCGAATTCTGAATCGATTTTTATATTAATTTCTAAAGATCGATTTGTAAATCAGAATCGATTTAAAAAAAAAAAAACTTTCATTTTTCCTGTGAATTTTCTGCGTCATTGAATTCACACATATAACACCATTTAGATTCAACAAACGTCTAAGAAAAAATCTTTTTTCAATGTCGAGGATCGAATCGAATAGGGCTGTAACAATATGGGTATCGAAATCGAAATCGCGATACTCACAGCTGCAATCCTGTATCGCCGTGTGAG
>JAPMNP010723879.1:0-10722 GCA_029874935.1 Atherina boyeri | reverse complement strand
CGGGGGGAGGTGGAGGGTTCTAAAGTATCCAGAACGTCTGTGTATATTTTTATTGACCTATTTTGGCCATTTTTAGGTATTTCTTACTTAGGCTACGTCTTCACATGATTGCAGTACCAGTTTCAGCCAGATTCTTACATACGGTACCTTTTTAAAGCCCTGTTTTCAGATTGTTTATGATGAAATTGAACGATTTTGATTATCGTTTGATAATCCCCTCCACATGGCTGTATAGGTGCACTGGAAGAAAACGTATTAAACTTTCGTTTAAAAAGACGTGGTCAGGGGTGTTCACTGATATGTTCACACAAAAATCGCTGCAAAAGATGCTTTCCAACAGGTTTTTTACTGTTTGTTGTAAAACTGTGGTGAAAAACATATTAAATTAGTATAATTTATTTTGTTCAAAAAACATTTATTGACTAAGAAGATGATAAAAGATAAAAGCAAGCCACAATCAGATGGTTGGCAAAAATGAGGAATCCCAAAAAATGGGATAAAGAACAATAAAGATTTATTTTTATGCTTTTTGATTTTTTTTCTCTGTTTTGGCTTTTAATTTATTTATTTTATTTATTTTGTTTGTTTTGTATTGTTTTCTGTATTATCTTTGTTGACTTGTTTGTCTTTTCTGTTGTACTTTGTTTCTTTCTAATAAAAAACAAAACACAAGGTGAGGAGGCGCGGTGCCCTGATGGTCCACAGACTAATGAGAGAGAATGTTTGATTGGAGTTATTGAGTTTATTTCCTTATTTTCCTGTCAACCAGGCCTGTAGGGTGTTGTGGCAGGTGACACATTTTTATGGTCGCATTATTTATGTATCCTACAGGCATAGTTTTGTAGTTTTTTTCAGTAGATCAGAGAAATATAAGTGAAGGGAAACATCGTCAGTTGCAGGAAATGATCAGTGTGTCATGTATAAGAGACGCCAAGCCAACTTTATTTAGAAGACAGTTAAACACTGACCACAGTACCTGCAGACATGTTGTTTTAGTCAGCCACATGTTAGGTAATGTAATGTGAACTCTTTATCAAGATGGATCCTGATCTTGTGATGGGCAGTGTGGAAATGTTGCAACACTCTATTTGAAGTGTCTCTCTAAAAAAGAAGGGCTTTGTAGCCCAACTCTTTCATCCCAGAATAAAGAGTAAAATTAGAGGANGGAAATGTTGCAACACTCAATTTGAAGTGTCTCTCTAAAAAAGAAGGGCTTTGTACCCCTACTCTTTCATCCCAGAATGAAGAGTAAAATTAGAGGATTGAAAAGTCGAGACAAAGTATCTACCGATGTAAAATTTTAGATAGTTTTCTGTTGTTCTTTCCTTCTCTTATTTATTATCAAACCAAAATTTGAAAGGTTTGCAAGAGAAGGAGAGAGGACAGAAGATGGGGTGATGCACCGTAGAGCTGGCAGGGATGATGTGATTATATGTATCATGTACCCCTCTGGGGCCTGGATAACCATTTGTCTTGTATTGATTTTTGAGTTTTAATTCAACTTGTTGTGGTAGAAAACATTTATGCCATCAGGGTGCATCTGCACTCTCTGGCTGGTGAAACGCTCCACTTCAGCCTCAAATCCTGTAATTGTGCAACTTAAAGCCAAATTTAACAGGTTGATCTGTTTATTTTAGTCTAATTACTGCGATTTGGGATGCTATTACACAGCATTTTCTAACTCATTTATTTTTTATGGATTGATTTTTATCTGGTCCAGACAGCGATTGACTTCTTGTTTGTGCCAGCTTCGAAAAATGGGATTGTGGAGATTTGAACGGCGGATAATTAAGGTGTCACAGATAACATTCAAGGGTCATACTGTAGTTAACATGGCTCTGGAAAGGACATGGCAGTTCCCTTAAACCCTCTTAAACTGGCTCATTTAGAGATTGGCTGAGACTAGTGGCTTTATTAACATCAGGGAAAAATTATACTAAGATAAAATAAAAATATTTCATTATTCATTGGCTGTTAAAAATACAAGTATTTATATTTGACGGTAGCATAACAATGTCAGTGAAAGAAACTGAATTTAGAAATAAAGAAAATAATAATTTCAGTGGATCAAATTTTAGCAAATCAAACCAACTCCATCAGTTTTTTTTATTTGTTTATCTATTTTTTTTTACTGGTTTCTATATAAAAATATGCAGGATCTTGTGTGTATATAGATACTGATCAATTAGCCTTATAAGGGACAAATATCCACACCCAACTGCTATCTGCAGCGCAGCTGGTTGCTTGTGACGGTGGTCTCGTATCTCTCAAATCTAAAAGGAAATTCACATCAGCTTGCTGCTGCAGAGAGTTATTGGTGTCATGACGACAACGGTGGCTCCTGTTCACTGACAGGTTCGAGTCAAGTTCATTTATGTTTAGAACACTAAATGTCAACAAAAATGCTTCAAATTTAAAAGAAAAGGGAGCAATGTCACACAAAACTGTCAAAACTTAATCTGATTTTAAAAGCCCAGGAGTGGAAATGGCTTTTTAAACACATTGTTTTTAAAATGTCCACTGCTGCTGCTTCCTGAGGGAAGCAGCTCTGCAGTTTGTGTCCAACAACAGGAAAACTCCGTCACTCCTGTCTTGTTAACATGGACTTGTGAGCAAACAGCAGGATCAAATATTCCCTCTAAACTGGACTGGGAGCCCGTTTAGAGGAGCTAGCTGTGATATGATGATCACGCTCACCTGTGCCTGTTAAGAGGCGAGCAGCTGCATTTGGAAGTAGCTGCAGGTGCCGACTCAAGTCTCGACGGGATCAAAACACGGATCAATTTTTAATCGAAGAGATAGAATGAAAGGAATGGTTTGACCTTCCAGTGGACTCTACATTTAAATAAGCTGGCTCCGAAGACTGCATGTATTTGTGAAGTGGAAAAAGCGTGATTAAAAATCACTCCTAGATTTTTTTTTTTTTACAGATGTTCTAGAGTTCAAGAGGTCCAAGGATTGATTGATGCTTGGTTGGCCCAATCAACACGACTTCAGTTTTATCCCCCTTTAACTCTAGGATTTCAGATCTTTTTGGCCATTTAATAAAGCTTTTAGATGGACTGAGGTGTTCTGGATGATGGGTAAATAAATTTCCAAATAACATTTGTAANGGAGATGTGTGCATGGATGATTCTGTAACCATAGTGATAATCGTTCCCAATGTGAGATCTTTTGGTTTTATTTCCTGTATTAACAGCTCCACATTTTGACAGGCCTCTCAGGTGGACACCAGCCAGGTGGGGGCCCCTTCGGCCCAATCCCATTTCTCTTTTTTACCCCTTCCCCTACCCCTTGCCCTTTCAAATGGAGCCACAAGGGGGAGGGCTGAAAGTCAACCCATAGGAATTGGGACACCCCTTCAACACTTGCATACGTCATCAGTAGTTACAGCTTTAACAGAAGCAGACACGGCGAACTGTTGCCGGGATACAGCTGTGGCGATCTCTCCTGCCTGTTCCTTCACAACTTCTATTTAATGCATTAACTGATCACTCAAGTCACAAATAAACTGCTTCGTTAAAGTTACAGGCTAATGTTGCATCCCATTTGTGCATGATTTTTAGAAAAAATGTTTTCCCCGACGTGTGCAAGATATTCCTACATATATTGCATTTCATGACGGCTTCAATTTAACTGACGACCAGCATCAAGGTCGCAGACGTTTTTATTGACAATGTTATCACAGTATCTCGGTTGCCTACAGAGCACTGCTAGCGTTCAGTCTGGTAACATTAACGTTACTGAAGCAACGTAGCACTAGCGACTTTTTTTTGGTGCATTTTATGAAGAAAATGAGCATTTTACGTGTAAACAACGTTAGACTAGAGACAACACAATGGTTGTTATCAATTTTAAAACTTTATGGATGTAGAAAATTCCTGCATTATACATTTCCTTGGAAATGTGTCATACCCCTGAAGTGTGCTTCTGAAAAATCTGCGTTTGAAGGCTCTACCACTTGCCCCTACCCCTCAGTCTCAACAAGAATTGGGACGCCACAATATACCCCGCGCAAAACGGAGGGGTAGGGCTAAGGGGTGAAATGGGATTCAGCCTTAGTCTTATCGGCGGAAGTTTGGTTGCAAATTCTTTTATTTCATTTTTTTTTATAATATTTTTATCCCACTTTTTTCCCATTTTATCACCCGGTGCTCCTACCTATGTACAGTCCTGGGCATTGCTCTCCTTCTTTACTTGAAGAGTGAGCAGGTCCTTCTTTTCACCCGACAGGGCAGGGTTTCCCCGGCTGGATGTAGCCCGCGGAAGGATCCCGTTATTCCAGCCGGATCCTCCCCACCCCATCGGGCGCCCCGGCTGGCCAGGGGGAGGCAGTGTACAGCCCAGGACTGGTGCATGTTTTTGTGAGAGTAGCTCACATTAGCTGCCCAAGGGAAAGTGCAGTTTGGTTGCTAATTCTGACGTCTCCTGAATGTTTGAATGAATCTTTAAATGTGCTTGCCCTTTTTCTAAACTGTTTCTATGGAGGACTTCCCAGATGGTTGTGTGAAAGAAACCATCTGGAGCATCAGGGTAGATGCGATTGTGCATTCAGAATTCATGAATCACATAAATCCTGATATGAGCTGGACAGCTGAAGGCACACTCCGCAGTTAGACTGACTTTAGACTTTAAAAAGAACATATCTCAAAAGTGTCCAACACTAACCTTACACTGATACTTAAAACAACATAAAGTCTCTTCTCTAACAGTCTGAGTTCAATGATTCGCTATAATCATCTGCCAGCAAGCGGTAAACTCAGCTATGATGAGGATGATATCTTTGTAATCTTTGTGTAATTACTCCCTTACCACTGTGCCAAGGATATGAACGATTTGCCAAAATCAATACGATTATAGTTCTGATAACACTCTGCGCCTGCAGCAAAAAGAATAGATCTGTAAAGGATATATTTCCCTTATTTTTAAGACACGAGTGAAACAAACATCCTCACAGAAGGTCAATTGAAAATTCATGATACTTTAAATTGTGTTTCAGCAGCAAGACTAACACAAAAGTCCATGGATCACATATGGCTGGAAAAACATGCCCCAAGGCTGGAAAACATATTAGCTCGTAATAGATCTCAAATCAAGAATGATAACCCACTTAATGGTCCACACTTTCCTGGGCATGTGAGCGCCAGCTGCAGTCAGAGAGAGCGTGCTAAAAACAGGCTTTGTCTCGTCGATGACAGTTATATTGTTTACTGCCAAGCAAAACCAATTACTAAAAAGTTAATGTCATGTTCATGTCTAAGTGGTGTGGTTTAATAACGTGGAACCATGTTTGGCAGAAGAGGGGCCGCAGTGTTGCCCTTTGTTTGTCACTCCAGTTCTTATACTTGGCTGCAAACTGGGATTGATGGTGGTTTAAGTGCAGCTGACCTTTTTATTGGAAAGTTCTCACCAGCTCAACATCTAACGTTAAGACCCCATGCAGGTGAGGGGAAGAGATTTGGGGCCTAAATTCTGTAAAAAATAACGTGAAAAATGTCACAATATGTTGAATACTTTGATAACTCAAGTTTATTTGCCTCTCATTTTTCTCTTGACAATGACAACTCTGGCATTAGTAGAACAATTCCCAATGGATTTAACAGTGGGGATTCTTTAACATCATTGTGTCTCTGGGAGATACAACATTACGTTTTGTGAAAATAACATAATCTCCACAGTCATATCTGTTTTCCTTTGCAATAAATCTGGTTTTAACCTGGTAAATGTGTCTTAAAGTGACACACCATCATTTGGGCAAATATGCTAATTTCCCACCCCCCCTCGGGTTAAACAATTGAGTTTTACCTTTCCATTGTTCATCCAGCAGAGGTGGAAAATGAACATGTTTGCCCAAATGGTGGTGTGTCCCTTTAAGTGTTTTTTTTTGGCATGTAAAACACATTTTATGGACAAAAACCAGCAAAAGTTTCTGCTATCTGCAGAGTTCCAACTAGAGGTAAAAAATGTGATGCTTGGCAGCCTGTATCCTCCCTGATTGGATGACCCAACCCTGACCTGTCGGATGGGGCTATACAGCTAGCTTGCGTGCTCTGCAAGGAACGGATAAAATGTAAATCTGGTGCAAGCTACAAGAAGTTAGCCAGAGGTCTGAAGAGGCTACTGGCCCCTCCTTAGGTCCGAGTCTCGGCTGCTAACCCCTTTTCACTTGACCTGAGTCTCCAATTTTGCCTCTAGCTAGTGGAACCTGCCGGGTCTTTGACTAGCTTTTCCTTGTAACTTGCATTACTTTCTCATGTGTAATAGGCTGGGTTTATATTTCTACCACCGTCCACTGAGTGTAAAAAAAAAAGAAAAAGCATCCAGTCATAAAACGGGAAAAAGAGCTGGATGTAGCCTTTTTGGTTCCCTAGGCCAAAATGGCCGTTGGCAAGAGGCCACAAGGCAGAATTTCATACAATAGACTGAGTGAGTTTTGCCATTTATTTATTTAGCCAATAATTTAGTTTTTCCGGCTAAACATGTTTTCACTGTTCATATTGTGCTTCAGTTCAGTGTTGAATGTCTGCTTGGTGCAGTCAAAATCCAACATATCTTTTGTATTTTTTTCCATCAGTGGCTGCTGGATCGTAAAGTGGGATGACAAGTAACAAAGGGCCACTGGCCAGGAATAAAGCCCAAGCCAGCTTCAACAAGGGTCATCAGCATTTGTACGTGGGGTAACTGCTCAACCATTTGAGCCACACAGAATCCCAGACTGATTATTTTCTCAGTTTTGTATGATTTTCACAATGAGAGAATAAACAACTGATTCAGTTGTTATCCAACCATAAATGCCCAATATGCTGTCTGTGCCTCCATGCACTGTTGCCCACCTTATTCACAACAACGCAGTANCTGTGCCTCCATGCACTGTTGCCCACCTTATTCACAACGACGCAGTATATTGTGAACAGGTTTTGGAGTAATAATATAGGTTTAGCTGCCCTTTAGTTAAAATTCCCAAGATTTTCGTCGTCTTTTTCTTTTTGCCTCAGAGCTTCAAGCCTTTACAAGCAAGGGGGTTGGGATGAAGAGAACCCTCTTCACCCTGGCTGCTCTGAAAGTCAGTTATCAGGGCTGGATTATCAGCTTGCCAAAGGGGAAGACTGCCCAGACTGCCCCACTCTTGTTTTAACCCTTTAAAGCCCTACCCAAGAAAAAATGGGAGGAAAATTCTATTCTTTTTAAAAAAATTTGAAGTCTTTATTTGACCTTTTAACAAACTACAAAAAAGAATAGTAACAAAAATACATTTAGAATATTCCCCATTAATTTATTATTTTGCAATATGTTGAATTTATGTACTATTTTGCCCTCTGGTATCTGGTGTATCAGATTGTGTATAACAGGGTTTTGAGTTAAATTTTTACCATAAAGTGACGCAAATGGATGCAGATGGAAAAGGTTTCAGAAACTATATGTTTCACATATGATACATACAGCATTAAATGATTAATTCAGCTTTTTCTGCAAAACAGCATGCATGCTAGTATCAGCTAACTTATTAATGCATAGAGGTAGCATGTGTCTGTGGTTGAGAATTGATTAATTAATACGTTAATACAATATATAGACAATTACTAAAGGTTAAAATGACTCTAGAAGTAAACTGCATGACATTTCATCAGCCTTGAAAAAGAGAACAGTACACAGTTCGGAACATCATGATCCCCCACAGGCCTTCAGAAGAAGATAAGATAAATCAAACATTAACCAGGATGGCCTGATGTTGGGGTTTGCTTTTTAGGGTGTATGCGATGTGTGACTCTCTGATTGGTGGAGATAGGTTCTGGACACGTTAATCTGCCAAAGTACTGGCCACGGGGCTGGAGTTAGAACTTTGATTTTGAAGCGAGAGGCTGTACTCGCACAGAGAGATCTTTTACTTACTTATTTACTCATTATATTCTTTTTACTTACTACTTAATAAAACACTTTTAATTGGCATCAAATATCGAGACGTCTCGACTGGGTTTTTGTGTCCTTCCGGGTCTGCTGTCTCCGGGGAACTGGTGACGGGCGTCCGGCCCATTTGGGCTACTATCTTGTTTGGGAAAAAAGGTAATCTACAAGTGTTGTACTTCGCATTACTGCAATCAGTAGCTAACGGATAACGACACCTTCTGATAAGTAATTAAGTGGATGCTTTAAACCACATGTCACTCAGCTGACATCTGTATGATAGCACTTTATTCCCGTCTATCCTAAAGGGTTTTCATTAAACTGAAGAAGACAAATATTTCATATTAAAAATAAATAAATGAAATAGATAAATGAAGTGAATAAATCCTTGGAGTTTTGTCTTTCATTAGTTCATATCAGGGATGGGCAACTCTGATTCTCAAGGGCCAATAAGCCGCAAAGCAAGGTTAGCACATTGTGTTGCACATTTCATGTACAAGACAACTTAAAGCGCTTCACATAAAACATTAAAAACGAAGCACAATAAAACTAAAAACAGACACAGAAGGACAACAGAAAATACACAAACATGAAAAGTAAGTACTCACCTGAGGCTTGTATGTAAATCAGTGCTTAAAAACCATAAGAATAAAACACGATAGGTTAACGTAAGAACAAAGGAATCAAACTTTAAAAGGTTTGGTGAGGATTCTCCCAAATTTCAAGAAAGAACCGCCCTCTCCACTTTTTAAAAAAATGTGCAACACTGGGTTTGTTTCTCTCTTTTGAGGTCTTTCTTTTCTACTCATACACTTCGAAGACACTTTTTCTCTTACGACTCATTTTCGAAGGACCAAAATGCGAGATGAAGGCGTAGCACACACACGTAGTACACAAACACCTGAAAGTGTGCATGTGCAGAAAGCAAAAACTATCCTAGAAACAAGCATGCATATGACTTCCTACCAGAATGATTGATTGGATGTATGATTGGATGTATGTGTATGGTCCTGATTACAACATTTTTAAAGGAATAATATGGTGCTGGATTGGTATTTTCTAGGGGATATATATAAAAAAAAAAGCATCATCACACCGGTCCTTTTTTATGAATTATGCTGAATTTGTTGGCTCTTTTAGTTAGTTCTCCCTACACAGCGTCTGCATCTCATTAAGTCTGACCCATGAAATGTTGCAGATGGGATCAAATGCAACCAAATCTACTAAGATGAGGATTTAAAAACGGTGACTTTAAATGACTCATAAATGAACGCTTCATGCTTGGATTAGTGGCATATAATATTAATCATGGATGAAACATCACTGTGCAGCTGGTGTGACATCCTGTTCTTCCCATCTGTCTGACTTTCAGATTCCAGTGCTGTTATGAATCCATCCATCTTATTAGCATTTGTGTTATACACTCATTCATGGTAAGCCACTGCTGAAAGAACAGTTTTACAGCCTGAAATGAGATTCTCTTTTCTTACTGAATATGATCCATTTTGTAAGACTGATGTAGCCTACGGATGGCTGCTGGCACTGATGGGCTTGCAGGACTGAAGAGGTGAACAATTCCATTGGCAGAACTGGTTCAGATGTGAAAGAATCAAGGAATATGTCACTAGTATCCATTTAAAGTACAAGATTTTGATTGAAATATCTGATTTTGTGGGCCTCCGTATCCAGAATCCAGCCTCTGCGGCCACAGAGCAGCGTGTTGTATCTGGAGGTTCTGGGAAAAAAAAGCCCTCTTCAACCGGGTGTTTGCCAGTTCATCATGAGTCTGCTGTGGCAGCTTCGAGAAAATCGAAAGTGTCCCCATATGTTCCAGCAGATTTATTAAGAACGTGTAAAATGCTGCCGTGCTGTCGTGCAACTGGAGTGAAAAATAGGAAGGTTGAAACATTCTGGAAAAGATGAAGCAGTTATTGAAAATTGCTGATGCTGGCAGGGGCAGTGAAGCTTTGGGACAAGAAAAATGTTCCGAGGGCAGACAAGGAATGATTACTTACCCCAGAATGTGGACTGTGTGCCTTGTGGGGGCAGCTGCAGTGTAGGGTCGCGAGCAAGCGAACCGGTTCAAAAAGCCGGCTCTTCAAAGTGAACTGCATGTACCGACTCACGTTAGTGACTTGTTCATTTAATTTAGAACATTTTTTTTTTAGAGCCATTCCAGACAATGGTGGGTTGATACGCACAGGGTTTGAGTAAAGCCAATGCCATTTAATGATCCATTTAAAGTAAAAGAAAATGACTATCGGTAGTGCAGCGCACCTCACAGCTAGAAGGTCCTGGGTTCAATTCCCGCCGGGGACGCTGTGGGTGCTGAGGGTGTGTTTGCTCCTCCGCATCATCGGCACCCACACCCTGGTTGGCGAAAGGGCCGGGGAGGATTTGGCTGGAATAACGTGATCCTTCCACGCGATACATCCAGCCGGGGAAACCCTGCCCCATCGGGTGAAAAGAAGGGCCTGCTCACTCCTCAAGTTAAGAAGAAGGCTGGAGCTCAGTGCAGGGCCCTCCCGGGTTCTGGAGAGGGAGAGCAATGCTCAGGACTGTACTTAAGTAGGAACACCGGGTGAAAAAATGGGTAAAAAAATGTGGGATAAAAAGAAAATAACTATTATTATTATTCACTTTGAATGGATCATTTGGAATCATTACCGGTGTTTTAGACGGTCCAACTTGTCTATTTGTGTTATTTGTTGTTGTTTTTACTGGTCTTGACGGTCGTGGCAGACGGCCTCCCCTACTGAGCCTGGTTCTGCTGGAGGTTTCTTCCTGTTAAAGGGGAGTTTTTCCTCTCCACTGTTGCTA
>JAPMNP010723878.1:0-14734 GCA_029874935.1 Atherina boyeri | reverse complement strand
CCTACGAACAAAGGCAAGATAAGAAAACATTCATGAATGCCACAATCTCCGTAAAAACTTCGTAAGTAGGACTTAAGGACAAATTTGTTCTTAAGAACGGTTTGTGAATGAGGCCCATTGTCTCAGACAGGGGGCCACAGTTCGTGTCCCGGTTCTGGAAGGAGTTCTGCTGACTCATCAGAGCGAAGGCCAGCCTGACCTCCGGGTATCACCAGGAAGCTAACGGCCAGACCGAAAGTCTCAATCAACAACTAAAAACCGGCATCCGATGCCTGGTCTCACAGAACCCCTAAGCATGGAGCAAACATCTGGTCTGGGTAGAGTATGCTCACAATTCCTTGCCAACCTCAGCCACAGGATTCTCTCCTTTTAAATGTGTACATGGCTACGAGCCCCCTGTTTTCCCAGACCATGAATCGGAAGTGTCCGTGCCCTCAGCTCACACCATGATCCGCCGCTGCCGACGCATCTGGGCAGCCGTCCGGCAGGTCCTCATACGCCAGGGGCACCAGGTCAAAAGATCAGCGGACCACAGGAGACGACCAGCCCCAGACTACCAGCCAGGTCAGAGAGTCTGGCTCTCGACCAAGAACCTCCACCTGAGAGTCCCATGGAGGAAGCTGGCGCCGTGGTTCGTAGGTCTGTTTCCCATCACCAGGATCGTGGGCCCAGCTGCGGTTCGCCTTTGTCTGCCTCGGACCCTCCATGTGCACCCCACGTTAGTCTGGTAAAACCGTCAAGGGGAACCCCCTGGTCCTGGCCTCCCCACCCCCTCCTCCCCCTGCAGTGGTTGATGGTGGACAGGTCTACATGGTCAGGAAGCTGCTGGCAGTGCGCAATTGCGGCCGGGGCAGGCAATACCTGGTGGACTGGCAAGGTTATGGGCCAGAAGACTGGCAGTGGGTTTCCTCCCGATTCATCCTGGATCGCACTCTCATTGAGGACTTTCTCCGTGACCACCCATGACAGCCTGGACCGCCTGGTATCCGGTCCTAGAGAAAGGGGTTCTGTCATACCCTGGTCCAGGTTGTCCAGCCTTGGGTTGTGTTTTGTCGTCTCCTGTTTTATTTTGGTAACTCACTCCCCTCTCGTTTCAGGTCACTTGCCCTTCCTCATGTGTCACCTGTCATCCCTGATCTGGCGTGGGATAAAAATATTTAAAAAAAAATAGAAAGAAATTTTATCTAAAATATAATTCTGTTAAATCTTTATGGCCTAGTATTGAGCCCATACCACTTCCTTTACCCTTCAAAATCCACCCAAAAATACTGTGTTCTTTATTGGAGTGTCTGTTAAAAGACAAAATTGTATTTTAATGCATAAACCTGTTGAGTTTATTTAAACCAAAAAGACAATTCAAATTAGTTCTGAGATGTACAGAAAACAAACTTCAGCGTCCTGGTTTACATTTTTATATGCAAGTCCCAATCCAAACCCTTCTAGATAAGACATTTACCCCCCCTTCAAGAGACAAAATATTCATTTTGGGATTTGTCAAGGCTATATTGCTATTGCTAAAAGCAGGGATAGCAGGCTCCAAAAAGGCTTAATGCCAAAGAGAAAGCATTGTTTTAATCAATTTAAAGGTGATCTACAGAACTTTGGTTCCTCCCTGTCAGTAGGTGGCGTTTTCATATTCAGCCACTCTTGCTCCTACCGTCAGCTGCACCGGTTGCCAGATTCACGGAATGTCAGCGTGGGAGAAGCCGTGATTATATAGTCTGCCATCAAGCGATGAGTCTTACATGGTTATGTATGGGATTCTTTTTTGTGTGCCATATGACGCCATTACACAATACAACAATCACTGTGTAAAACATGTTTAGATCGCAAAAAGCCGATGGTAGTAAATGCAGATTAGCAAACGATCTGTCATCCCATGTGCTCCACTTCAACGGCCTGATGCTGTTGGCTGAGAAACACTTGCTGTCCAGGGGGGCGAGGCAACCAAAGGAAAATATTTACGTTTTTAGGACCCATAAAAAAATATAAAAACATCATTTTTGGACAAAATATTTATTTTTCTCCAAAATGAACACTTTTATTCTACACCCCTTTAGACGTTCTATGGGTGTATAATTAAAAAATATTATTTTTAATAAAAAAGTTCTATAGATCACCTTTAAGAATTTAAAGTTTGAGAACTTGCTGAAGGATTGCTGTGATTGGAAAGTCTTCCAGCCTCGCCAATGTCTGACGCAATCTGCTGGGATTCCTTAAATAGGAAACTTTTTAACTGATTGGAATTACACTTTGTTAAGTGTCTTGAGATGACATATGTTGTGAATTGGCGCTATATAAATAAACTGAATTGAATTGAACACAAATTTTTGTAGGGTACATTAAATTACCTCTCCAGAAGTACAGTATAACTTACTCATAAATTGGTAAGGACTTCAGATGGAAATTTCAATACGATATGTACTGTATGTGATAAATTAAAGCTTTTCTGCAGCAAACAACTAATTGTTATGTGAAGAAGTAGCATTGATTGTCTTACCAGAAGTTATGAGCTGTTTGACTTTGAGCCTATAATATTTTCTTCTCGTATTATGGAACCAAGGTGGCACAAATCTCTGTCAAAGTGAACACCATCCTCTCTTTACTAAACCACTCTTCAGTTAGATATAACCCCACAAAGATATGGATAAGATTTGTTTCCAATCTAGTCTGGTCATCTCAGGTAGCCATTTGTGAGCCATATAAAAAGGGTTCACTGAATGGCTGTTTTTGGCTGTTTGTAGTTTGAGTTGCTGCTCCTTAGCCCCATTTTTAGTAATTTGTAAATTATTTATTTGACATCATCCTCTTCATTAAGAAATAAGATCTGGAGTCCTCCGTTGTTAAATTTGGGTGAACTAATCCCCTAAAACAAAATTACTCTTCTCGTGTGTTACATGTCCAAAACAAGAGAGCCACTGTGATCCACTGTCCTGTATTCAAGAAACGACATGTGCCTCAACAAACCCTTTCCATTAGAATATTAAAATAAATATTAATAGACATGAAGCTCACTGATGCATGGATGACGCTGTACATGCAAATGTCCCTAACTGTGCTATAATTTTAATTGACGACCAGCAAGGCCCTTCTTATTTTAGATATGTAAATTCAAATGCAGCCTGTAGCACATTATCAGGGCAAAGTTCTCTGAACTCCTGGAATTATAAAAATGATTATTATCTCATACTTTGAAGTCCTTTTCAGACATGGGATACATAACAACTATTTAATTGGTCTCTACAATAGGTCAGCAGAATGCACAAGGTTACTGTTTTCTTATAACTTGTCATTTAGCCAAGAGAGATCATATTAGACTCAAGTGCTTAGTGATTGTGTACAAAATGCCATTGGGGTTGAGCTCAAAATAAAATATAATTTTTCCACATGAGGAAGAGGTGACATGATAAAGGAATTAAACCGGGTTTTACTGACTAAGGTTCCATTACAATTTCAATGATAAGAAAAACAAATTTTCCCTCTGGATCCTCGTTGGTCTTGCAGTAGGAGTCCAACAGTATTTGGGTGGTTGGGCTTCATTGGCTGCATGTGAGAAGATGTGGATAACACGTCTGGCATGATTTGCAGGGAGGTCATTCCTCATTCCATCTTACCACTAATTATAAACCTAGCACTTTCGTAACCCCAGTGTTCAGTCTCCATCATATCCAACAGTCCAATGAGCCTGTTTGTAACATTCTAGATGTCCTAACAGGAGTCAAACTTTATTTGTATAACATTTTTCATGCAGACAGAATATAGTACTAAGTGCCTTACAGAGTGCATATACAAATACAGTAGAGCTGGAAAAAAAAACCTCTAAAACAAATTATGCATTAAAGGAAAAGTACAGTTTTTTTTAACCTGGAGCTTATTTATAACATGAAATACATTCATAAACTAACCAGGACAATTTTGGAGTTACTTGAAGTCCTTTGAAAATAGATTGATCCATTGCGCTGGTGTGCATATCCATTCAATGTAAAAGGTCGGACAACAGATTTTCAGCCTATAAATAAGACATTATCTGGCACAAAACGCCTTCATTTCACCAGTGTTTAGTTATTAGTTGTTGTACTATTCCTCTGTGCCTTCAGAGAAGCTTTGTTGTCATCCGGGGCTTTTTAAAATGCTTTACGCCTGGTTCACACCGGACACTGAAGCGGCGCGGAATGGAGCCCACTCCCTTTCGGTGCCCTTGTTAACCTATGGTGTAGTTCACACAAGACGCGGACCGCTGCAATGCTCTGTGGCACACGTCTGGTCTATTTTTTGTGCGAGCCGTGAGCGATTGCCCTCAATTCTGCAGGAAGTCACACCAAGAAACAAGTGACAATCCGGTTAATTTTCAAAATAAAAGCAATTTTCAAATTAAAATACAGCAATTGACAAATGTGATCATATTTGTGTATCTAAACAGACAAGAGAGATGGAAACGGAGAAAATATGCGTCTGGTGTGAACAGGGGGGCGGCGGACTGCACATGATTTTCGTCAGCGTCCGGTGTGAACCTGGTGCTATTAAGATTCACTGTACAAACCATAAATAGAGACACCGGTTGCGTCGACAATGTCGCTACTGTGCTCAACTACCGTGTGCCACCACAAAATGATTTTGAGGATGTGGGCGGTGACTTTGAATACGATTGATGGAGAAGGGAAGTAAACAGTAGTTCCCTTTATAGTGGCAAACGGCAGTGATGTCGTCGACGTACTGTAACTGGTTTGTGACTAAGGTTTTCTACAGAATCTTACTAAAGAATTTTAAAAGCCCGGGATGGTCCCGGCGGGGACACTGTGGGTGCTGAGGGTGTGTTTGTTCCTCCGCATCATCGGCACCCAGACCCTGGGTGGGGTTGGCGAAACAGCCTTTCTGTGTGGAGTTTGCATGTTCTCCCTGTGTTCCCTTAGGTAGCTAATGTGACCTACTCTCACAAAAAAACATGCATTAGTCAAGGGCTGTACACTGCCTCCCCCTGGCCGGCCGGGGCGCCCAAGGGGGGCTGGGAGGATCCAGCTGGAATAATGTGATCCTTCCATGCGGTATGTCCAGCCGGGGAAACCCTGCCCCGTCGGGTGAAAAGAAGGGCCTGCTCACTCCTCAAGCAATAAGGAGGCTTGAGCTCAGTGCAGTTCCCATCCGAGGTAGGCAGAGGGAGAGCAATGCCATAGGTAGGAGCACTGGGTGGAAAATGGGAAAAAGTATGGATAAAAATATATTTTAAAAAAAAAGCCTGGGATGACAAAGCTGCTCTGAAGGCACATAGAGATAGTACGGCAACTAATAATTACACACTGGTGAAAGTAAGGTGTTTTGTGGCAGATAATGTCTTGTTAGAGGCTGAAATGCCATTCTTCCATTGAATGGATACGTACACCAGCGCGATGCATCAAAATATTTCCCGAAAGATTTCATGTAACTCCAAAATTGTCCAGGTTTTAGTTTATGAACCTATTTCATGCTACAAATAAGGTCCAATTAAAAAAAACAGCACTATACCTTTAACATATGTTAATGATTAAATGTATAAATTTGTAAGTGTCTCCATCCTAGTTTGATCACATATGCAATTTTTGTTGTGACAATGACTCCATCAGATTTGAAGCTCACAGGTCTGAGAGGTTCTTGCAGAAAGGAATATGAGCTTCTATAAGAACAAATTACCAAAGAAGGCAACCAATTAGTCCTCTGATGAAAGTATCTAAAGAATGAGCTACATCAATCATATTGACAGCATTGCCATTATCATAGAAGAATATTACCTGCTTTCTAGATCAGTGATGGCCCCATAAAGTGAATGCCACCAGTAAGGGGTCACAGAACAATAAACAAAACGTTTGAGGGCAGAGTTAATTATTCTTTCGGCCGTGTATGCAAACCACTGTGTTTAAAGCCCCAAAGTGGGAATGACAGATGAGTCTACATTATCAGTTTAAAGGAAGGAGACAACATAACAACCTTGGGAGGGCTAAAAGGTCTGTGGACTTTTGTGAAGCAGCAGAAATATACTGGTTTGCAGGACACAAATCTTCTACAGGAGTTGAAAAATGCTGCTTTCTTAATCACTACAAGGATAAGGTTATTTCAATTGTTGTTGTCTTTCTTTCAGGCAAGACATACGGGGGATTACTGTCATCAGGGTTTAAAAGGGTCTGTTTATCACACTTTCATTTTCCAGTGTATCAGCCTCTTTACTGAGGAGTATGGTGATGGCTAGTTACTAAGTTCAAAATGGTGTTATTAGTCTTTATTTCACAAGTTATGCTTTAATTGGCTTTAACTGTTGGTGGAAAAGGGAAATTTGAAAATCAGTAACATAAAGATAGTGCTTGAAGGGGGGGGGGGGGGCTTATCAAGATGTGTTGCGTTTGTATCTATGGAACTTGGATTTTTTTAACCACCTCAGCTAACATCCAGTCGCATACTGACATGTTGAAAGATATGCAAGAAAACAATTTAGGGGACCTTTTCATTACCTCATGGTTTGCTTATGTACCCTGCTTGTAAAATCTGTCAAAGTGTTCTTTTTGTTTCACGTACAACAAAACCGATGAGCGCTTAACCTGGACACATGTCCTTGTTTGTTAGGCAGTGATGTCAGCAGTTGTAAGCTAAAAAAAATGGAATTTTCAAAATCCCTTTTTGTGCTTTAATTTTGGCTGTCTTCATTGTAAAGTTATTTTAAGTCTGACATGGCAGTCATGAACTCAACTACATGGTTTAAAAAAAATAAAAAAAATAAATATTTTGTGATTGGTTCCGTATCTGCCCGGAGATTCGGTCCATGGGTTCCAGGCTACCTTGCAGCGAGAATAAAATCGAGCTGCATTCAAGGTAGCCTGGGAAAACCCAGGCTAGGTGTCTGGTTCTCTTTTTCTTTTTTTTCTCAGTGTCAGTTTCATAGTTTCAAAATTGAAAAATAGTGAGAGCATGCTGCCAAAAATCCTGTGATCGCAACCTTTTAGCGATGTGGACGAAGCTACAGGTGGATGATGCAAAGATGATTTCTTTTTTAGATCACATGTTACAAGGTTTGAAAAGCTTTTTGCAAACATAACGTGATGGGGGAAAAATGCCATATTAGAATCTCTAAAAACGTGAGGCTGAAACTCTGTACTTTCAATGCTGCGCTTATGAAAAATTGCTCATACAAAATTATTCTAGCAGAGATGCAAAACTGATTTTCAGATTTTCAAAACTTTATTTCAGGTTTTACATTTTCAAACACTGATTTTCAAGGTTTCAAAACTTTTCACTTCATAGCTCGCATTCCTCCGGCTGGCCTCTGTGCGCCACCAACCTGAGCTAACAGAATTTTTTTTGTAGCACAGAGGGCAAATAAAACATCCATGTGGCTTCTGAGAATCAGACAGGCCAATCACTTTAACTTAGTTTTTGAATGATTGTAATTCAATATATGGGTGGCAGCTCTTCCTTTAAAAACAAAGTTTAGATGTACTTAATGTTATTGTCATTTCAGTTTCTTGTGCAGACTGCTTAGTTACTTCCTGCCCTTAAAATGCTGCCAACAGACCTACCGCAGTTCATCAATAAAGTTTGTGTCATGGTGGTTCTTCACAATATACATAAAAAGATCCTCCTGGGGCCTGTTTCACAAAAGTAGAATTATGTTATCCCGGATTAGAGAAGGTACAGTAGTGGGGCTTGACCAAGCCTTGTCAGAGCATCCTGGCTTAACTGCTTTCATGAATGCCAAACAAGACTGAGAAGAAGCGTCTAGCCAGTTGTAAGTAATCCTACTGGCTGTCCATGTGGTGGATCACAGATTAACTGATGTTGACATTGAAAAGTTGTCTCTCCTTTCTCAAAAATAACCTTATAATTTCAACCCAGTGGATTAATAAAGTATTCTTGATTTAATTTTAATTCACCCCAAGTGAGCAAAAACTAGTAACAGAGGCTTGGGAAGAATTTAATCATACAGTACTATAGTAGCATTCTGAGTTAAAGCAACCACAAAGACTCATATGAGTTCATGTAAAAACAGAGCTTGTAGTGTTGTATTAACAGTTATGAATCCAAAAGGTGTTGGCTTCAATGCAGTACTCACTGTTTGTTTAATGTTTAGTTGTTTAATTAAGTTCTGGTTTATATTAGCCCTGTGAGTCTGATGGGTTCTGTGGAGGAGGACGTTTCCTCCCTCTGATGAC
Source organism: Atherina boyeri (assembly GCA_029874935.1). Classification (NCBI taxonomy): domain Eukaryota; kingdom Metazoa; phylum Chordata; class Actinopteri; order Atheriniformes; family Atherinidae; genus Atherina; species Atherina boyeri. The sequence continues at coordinate 6,563 of JAPMNP010723878.1, read as the reverse complement.
ATAATGGCATGCTATCTGAGCAACTTGGTTACTGCATGTAGCACTTGTAAGCAGACATTGATTTTGGCTAGTAAACAACAGAAAATGTTACACAATGTCCCTTTAAGGGTGGCAGGGATTTGGAGCCCATTCCAGCTGAGGTGGGATACACCCCAGATAGGTGGAGAGTCCATCACAGAGCCAACTGAGACAGACCCTGAAACTAAAATGAGGAAAATTCCTATCTTATCAAATGTGATTCGGTCAATACTTGTTTTGAAATGCAAAGCACTTGTCCTTTCTAGAAAGAGTCTCTTTTCAGCTTTCTAAAAGAAAAACATCAGTCATTGCCGTCCTTTCTTGAGAGTCTCTTTTCAGTCATTCGAGATTAACTTCACTATGCTGTCCCTCAACAAATGGCAGTACCAAGAAAAGCAATTGTCGATCAAAAGTTGAGATACCCTTGCGGATCTGAGGGTTAAGAGTGCATGATTGTATGCGTAAGTCAGGTTTTGCATGAGAATGAAGGGTAATTGAGGTTCTCCATCCCTGGGTTTTGATAAGGGGACTTAATGTTGCATGTGGTTGCTGTGGAAACCTTTGTTTGAACGTCGCAAGGACCTCAATTCCTCCACAAATCACACCCCCCCCCTCCCCCCACACACACACACACTCTCTGTCATATAAGTGTGCACTTCATGCATCAGTGATTTGAAAAGAGGCAGCAGATACATAATGGAGAGTCCTTGGAGGCTACATCAAACAGGCAGGTTTTAATCCTTTCCCTGCTTGTGAAGGCTGAATATCTACCAAAACATACTCGGGTCAGGGCGTTAGAATTTGCACAAACCTCAGGATGATGTTGAACAAGTGGAAAACAAAGCTGCTGTTCATCAAAACCTGCATAGATGTGAGTGTGGGGTATGCAAACAAAGTACACATAGATACGCACAAGTAAGCATCTTCCCAGGTAAACGGCATCCATGCTGTGAGCTTGTTGGTAAATTGTTAATATCGCAGGGTGCATCACACCTTATACATCTGAATGGTTCTTAAATTACATTTTAAATTTAAATGAGCTGTTTCAGTTAACTGATAAATGTGTTCACCCCGTCGTTTATAATGCTTTGTCCTGCTTGCTGAGTGGGGGCCTCAGGGCATCTGGTTCCTACAGAAGCACTTCAGGAAGCCAATCAAAATGCACCACATTTTTTTTGCACACCACTCTCAAGCCAAGTTTTGATAATCAGACACGCTTCTCAGAGCAGTGACGGATGTATGGTAAAAGTGTGTGTGTTGCTACATGTGCTTGTGTGATGTTTTGTTGTACTAACCCTTTTTTTGCCCATAGCCTCTGTGGAAATTAATTAACAGTCTTTCAATCAGGCACATTCATCAGAGCAGATAATCATGCCAGCAGAAATTTAATCAGACCGAATGTTTGATGATGATTCTGCAATTCCTTATGTAAACGCCAACATTTGCAGAGCTCCTTCAACAAATATCTATTGGTTATTGTCAATAGTCTACTGTACCAACGTAGCTCTCATCTCACACATTGACATCAAATATCTGCGATCTTATGCAAATAATGACAGTCGGATACTTGCAGGATGAAAACTCGTGCCTGCAAATGTTTGCACCAAATAATCAACCCACGTATCTGACAAGCACTGCGCCCAAACTACTGAGCCAGACACTGTTTTCAGGGGTTTGTAGCAGGTGATCAGTATTCATGCATTCGCTGATTGATGTGAGCTAACTATAGCTTACATAAATCTCCTGAAACCTGCAGCAGTATGAAATTCACTCACAGAATTGCATGTACAGATTCTTCAACCCTTTAAAAGAAATTCAAAACCAGCATACTTCGTGATTGATTTTCGTTGTTTTTTTTCCTTTTTTTTTTAATATAGGCTACTTAATAAAACTTTGTGTTCCAACTGCCTACTCAAATCAAAAAATAACAAAAACCTTGAAAATACAAACCATTCAACCTTGCACTGGAACACTCATCATCCTCAACTTATTAAAAGGGGGTTTATTCACAAGATAAGATGGGCCAACTGGAAAACACAAGTGAAAGACAGACAAGAAAAATAAGGCTTAGCGGTCAAAACTGTCTCAGAAGGTGCCTCTCTCTGAGCTGAGATGTTCTGTAGCCATAGCAACTGGCACCCAGCATCTCCTGAAGGGAATGAGAAGAGGATTCATGATTCATATCCAAACAACAACAGCCTGAGACTCCAAATATACTGAGGTAGACTGCCACCCCCAGACAGTCAAGCTGACAGCTGTGAGGAGGAGGGGCCAAGCAGAAAACAAATAAACAAAAACAATCACATTAATCCCCCCCGCATGCTTCAACCTTAACACATGACTGTTCGTCGTATTGCGTTTGTGATTTCAGCCATGTTGACTTATACCGACAAACTGGATCAGGGTAAGCAATAAGTTTATCATGCCAGGACGATGGAATGAAGTGAGACTGGCAACTCTCCAAACAGGCCACCTCTAGTTGTTTTTCTGTTGTTCCTAACATGGAATTACACTTACTCTGCTCCATTCGGGCTTCACCACATTCACTGCCACTGACAACACAATACAGAGGCTAGAACTTGTGGACTTCAGCTAGTAAAGTGGTGAGTACAGTTTTGAATCCTAAAAACTGGACTCTCCCTTATTTTAAAAACTCGGCTGTCTCTGCTCTTGCATTGCAATTCAGTAGTTTTTGCCAAAATTTGACAACTTAAGTAAGCAGTGACAATCAAGGTGCTACCTGCTGGGTCCACTATAAGGCAGCTGCGACTCATTACAAATCAGGACACACAATTCACACCTTGCATCTTTCACGGCTCTGTTTGATGTCTTTCTTTCAGTAGACTTTCTCGTCATTTTCACTCTAACACCGCCAATTGTACTTTTTTTCTCGTCAGCATAGCCTCTGATGAGTGGTTGCAGGTGTACTGTAGGTTTTTTAAGCATATACACTCTATTGCTCTTATTACATTAACAATTTACAATAAATGAGGTGCTGCTACTTTGCCTATAGTACACTGTGGAAACCATGATTGTAACAGAACCCTGGGTACACATTTGAGGTCTTATTATTTCAAACGTTAAATCGATCAATCAGGTTTTAAGCCAGTTCCTAAAATCAAATAATACATTTATCTTTTGTCAAATGCATACAACATCCCTTTTATGGTATTTGCATTCATCATTTACTAAAATATTTGATCAATATTTGAAAAAATCCTTTGAAACGAGTGTTTAAAGTTGGACAGAGAAGTTTAAATGGTCTGGATCCTAATGAAGCATGCAAAGTTGAGTGCAAAGAAACTCATCAAACGAGAGAATGTTGGATAATTGTTCAATATGTGGGAAAAAACAATACAGATGACAAAGGACAAAAGTTTGTGTTTTTGAAATAAAATTCTTTGTGGTTATGCTTCTTGACAATAAATATACTGCTGGAAAGCCTGTTTAGTTCCCTTTTAAACGGTGCTACATTAAAAATGAACATGCATTTGTTTGATGATGAGTTGAGTATGTTAATTGCATCCATTCAAAGTAAAGTAAAAAGACATACAATAAAGATTTGTTTTAAGGGCATGGTTACAATATTAACCCTAAGTCACCCATAAACTATCAATTGTCTATGCGGGAGTGGTGGGAATGTCAGTATGTCATTGTTTCACAGCTATGGCAATCTACAGTGTATACAGTAGAATCATCACTCTTTGAGGATGTTTAGTTTGCTATTTTCATTCAGTGGAAATGAAAACAAATGACAGATATGACACTAATCAGTTCAACAGCCAGGTATGATGGCTTTTTGTAAATACTTCAAAAAGTAAATTAATCAAATAGTTGGAAATGACATTTTGTTTTCAGATCACATAGAGCAAAACATTTGGAATCACAGCATCATCAAGAATAAAATTGTTGAATTGTGAAATAATAATTAAAACAAAATCACAATTAGTATTATGCTGCACCTCCCTTGGCTGCTATGACAGCTTGAATTCCTTCAGGACTTCATTAATTAAAACAAATGCATCAATCAGGTTCTGACTTTTTCATGTAGAAAATAATACCTCAGCTTTGCAGGACAGGGTCTCGTCTTGGACATTTTTTTCCTGAAAATGTACTTGTGATTGAATGAATGATATAATGTGACAGTTGACGGTCCTGTCACTATGCCTCCAACTGATTATGCGCCCTGCCTACTTGGCCACAGGAATATCCCTTTGGTCGACTGGTTAGGGCGCATGACTCTCACCCGGCAGGCTAGGGTTCAAACCCTGCCCGGGCCCTCCTATCAGCCTGCCACATTCGGCCATTGTCCAGGCTGAGAAGGAGAGACTGGGAAACAAGGCACAGAAAGGAAGATGACTGTAAGAGATACCTGGAGACAGCAATGGAAAGAAACCAGTGTTACAACGGGACACGACTGCAGCAGCATAGTTTAATCGCTCTGCCTGGCGTGTATACCCCTTTGGGCCCTAGTGATACAGGAGTACACATCCCTTTGTAGGGCATTGTGCTTAGATGCTTGGATGTCTATGCTGGTAGCGAATATGTGTTGTCAAGGTGGCTGTTCGTCGCTGGAACAGCTGTGGTACCGGAGAAACCTAACGCCGCAGCAGTCTCTTCCTCTAGACCATGTGTGGCGCAACTGTCCCAGTCGGACCATCTTATTTAGACATTTTCTTTTAAGAAAACAGAGACTTCTCTTCTTTTTAATGGACTAGCTTTTAAGAAAGTTTTATCATTGCATTGTGGACCCTTGTTGAAAAAAAGAGGAACTTTTGTAATAAATTATTTTACTGCACATCCGATTTCAATCAGAACCTACATCCATCAATATATTTCTTTTCACAATTGTTTTCACACCCCACAATCTTTACATAAGCGCTCATAATTTTTAACGTACATTGTTACGTCTCTACATTTATTGTAGAGATCATGACTACCATCTTCCATGGTCCTTTGCCTGAGATCAATCTTAAATCATCAATGTAGCGGGCAGATTTAATTACTTAAATATTGTCTTTGTTTTTTTGGATGGGATAAAGATAAACAGTTGGATAGAGGGTAAAATGTGTTTTTGTGACTTTTTTTTGGACTCCGTTTACATATAAGGGATTTTCACATACTGCACTGAAGACGACCAATGCCACCCTGCTTATACCTCTTACCTCTTGCCACCAAATTTTCTAGATCAGCCACTGCATAAATGAAATGTGGTTATTTTCCCCTGACCGCCATCTTTATGTTTCATTGACCCACAATAATGATCCACAGTCCATGCTTTTCTGTTGTCCTCTGTGACACCTTTTCTGCTGTTTATGTGTTGATGGTTTATATTTGGCTTTTCTATTGTTACATTCCAATTACTTCAGCTGATGTCACAAAGTTTGGTTCCAAACATTGACTCCTGTTTCTGTACATTATTTTCTTTAATTTCTTTTCAGGCGCAGTTTTAAATTTGCTGTCCTAGTGCTTAGACACCTTAGTTTGTATTTGCTTCAGATTGTAGACACAGCTAACTCAGAACAAATAACATCTTTGTCTCCCTGAATTAACATTTTTTTAAGTATTGAAAAATTAATCAGTCATTCCCACTGTTTCCACTGACAGTTCCCCAAGTTGGGGAACTTTTTCCTGTCAATCAGGATGTGAATAGAATGCCTTTACTGTCATTGTACAGTGGGCACTCTGTCTACATAAACAGACATGAGGACATTGGCACAGACACATTAAGCATATTAATTTTAAATTCCTTATTTTTTCACTGTAAGTGTATCAGCTTGTAAGCATTTGTACTCAGCACCACTAAGGCCATTAATCATAACCACTTTTTAAGATGTTTTACAGGTGGTTATTTGTCATATTCTTTCTGTTTATTAGCGTTCAAGTGAGCAAAACAGCTGAGTGAACATCCTTTTAGAGTGGAGTTTTACTTATTGATTGATTGATAGTGGATCAGAGAAGGAGAAAAAATATTTTCATTTGCAGTCACAACTTGGTACATTTTTTTTGCATGTGCAATCAGTTTGCACGCGTTTTACTACACGCAAACCTTTAGTGATTCCGGCCCTAAATGCTTTGAAAGTAGAGTAGAGTTACCTAAAATCTCATTTAAAATTTCTCATTTCAGTGTTTTTCTCTGTAATTCAAAGGGGTGATGATAGGGTGGAAGAGACTTTGTTTAGTTGCTTCCATTCAGATACTATGGGCCGGATTCACTATGATCCCAATTTATTAATTTGCTTGTGCAATCTAGGATTTTGCGTGTGGGGCGGAGCCGCAGTTTGCAGGTGATTTACAAAGATTGCGCACGTAGATGGAAACAGGTGCAAACGTGTTGGAGACGCCCTATTTAAATGAGGGTTTTGCATGTGCCATGCATCTTGCAGCATGGCGAGTTTGGAGATGAGAAAGCGTAAAATGGAATTCCCGATGGAAATATAGGTGTTGGTAGACGAAGCAAACAAACACTTCTATGAGCTACAGCAAATAAATCTGAAAAGTGCTATAGCTATGGGAAGAAAATTTGAGAAAACGTGAATGCTCTT
>JAPMNP010723877.1:6762-20323 GCA_029874935.1 Atherina boyeri | reverse complement strand
TCACTCCCTGCTCTCTCTGTCCTCTTTCCTGTCGGGCAACTGTCATGTCACTGCCACTAGAGCCCAAAAAAATCCTGTAAACTTTTTAAATTTTTTAAATTCCGATTATTAACTTATCGATTATTAACTTATCTGCATCGAGCATCGAATCGTTCGAGAATCGCGATGCATCTAAGAATCTTTTTTTTTTTTTTCCCACCCCTATTAAGGATGCTTTGCTTTTTCTTTTCTTTTTTAATCTTTAGTGTGGATTTATTTTCTTTAGAAAGCTGAAAACCTAATTTGGTCTTATTCTTACACATCTTTGTAATGATCAAAGTAATTAAGTACCTTTTTAATGTTTTGCAACACAAACAGTAGTTCTGTTGAAATTGTTAGGTTTAAATCTGTACTGATCTTCTGTCATCAGATATGTTATCAAAGTTTAAGCCCTCTGGGTCTGTAACCTATTTTCATTGTTGCAAAACACATTTATAAGCATTTAAACCACAGTATTTACAGTGAGAAGAAGTCATGAGTCCTTCATCACTCTAAAATGTGTGAACTTGTATTTGTAAGTCCAAATGCACAAATGTCTGACTCATCTAATTACAAAGCATGTTTTCATTTAAGCCCTCTGCATGGTACTGAATTACATATCTTTATTATATTAAGTGGACATCCTCCTTCGGCCAATACTATTTATTTCTAAAACTAAAAATAGAAGGAAACTAAGAAACTACATTTTGAGTAGCTTTATTATTATAATAATTACATATGATGATCAGTAACAGTCTCACTTCACTTCATTAAATGTGAAGCTGCATCAATGAGAGGAATCGATTGGCTAAGCATAAATACTGGAACAAGTAAATAAGTTGCTTTGGCTTTGTATAAAATGTACAAAATTCACTTTTTTAAAAGATTGTTTAATAAAATAAAAACTGTCAAAAATCATTTGAAAGCCATCAAAGCCAAGCTAACTGTTTCTAGTCTTTATGCTAAGTTAAATTAAACGCTTAGTTGGTGATTCATTGTCTGTTTAGAGACACAAGGAGCATCAACAGTCTTGTCTAATTTTCAATAGTGAATAACTTTAGAAAACTGTCCGTTAATGATGCAAAATCATTCCATGATCATCAGCACCTTGTGTGATTTGAACTTCTTAACACCAAATCAAATTGTTATATTTGACTCATTGTGTTATATGAAGATTCTGTTTTTTTTGTTCAGTTTCTGCCTCTTTATTTTTACTTTTAAAGTTGTCTTTTATTTATACAAACCTGTAACCCCATGTTTCCTTTCCTTCCAGATGATCTTTGGCGAGTGCCTTTTAGTTTATCTAAACCGCCTCAAATCCAAGTCGTCTTTCGGCAGCTATGTTGCTTGTGTTTACAAAGCCGTTGGTACCTTCCTTTTTGGTGCTGCAATGAGCCAGTCTCTGACAGACATAGCTAAGTATTCCATCGGCCGACTCAGACCGCACTTCCTGGATGTGTGCAAACCTGACTGGGAAGTAATCAACTGCTCATTAGGGGCTTATATTGAAGACTTCACCTGCAGCGGAGATGCAACGATGGTCAATGAGGGCAGGTAAGGGTTCAAAATATTTCATCATTTAGTCTTTTTTTCTTTTTAACATTTTGGCTGTTTTTAGCCAATTCATCAAAAAGAAAGTTAATTTCGGCAATACAAGAATTACAATTGAAGGACAAATTTTTCAAACCGTTGATGGCCGTATAATGGCCATTTTATGTAGTCTGATGTGAGTAGGAGAAACTATCTGAACAAGAAGTCAGTTTTTGCATTTTACTGCATTATGTTGGAGTGAGCATCCGGCAAAGATCACACAATGAAAGTTGTTAAAGGTTGAGAGTAAAAGACTTAGACATCTTCACTGCTGGCTTTTGTTCAAGTATCCATTTTAACAGAAACTGTAAGAATGATGTTACAGGAAGGAAATCACAGCTCAACAAAAATCTCAACAAACAAAAAGTCTCACTATGAAGCATGGTGGTGGCAGAATTATGGTTTGCGGTTTCTTAGCTACCTCAATTTTCTACCTTGTAATTATTGAGAAAACGCATTCAAAATTGTATTTTGACATTTTTAGGTTAGGCATTTGAGAAGATGGGTAACACAAGACAATGACCCAAAGGATGCAAGTAAATCAACAACAGAAAAGCTGATGAAATACATCACAATTGTTTTCAAGGTTTCATAAACAGCAAGAGGAACCATCTAGTGTAGCTTGTGACTAGAAAAGGATTTTTTGATGAGTTAATAAATTTAAAAAATGCCATACTTCCTTTGCCAAGACCATGAGTGATACTGATTGATACTGAAGACATAAAAAGTACAACTGTTTAACTACAGTTATGGTTTAAGATAAACATCACACCATATTCAGTTAATAATCAATGAAGAAATTAGAACATTTCCAAAGGATTTACATGCTTTTTTTTCTGTAAGCATTAAATGTGCAGAAAATCAGTAACCCCCCCCTAGAGATTACTGAAATCTGGAGAAAAAAATCCTTACACCATTGTTCTCTCTGTTTAGTAACATGCTCCATGTTGTAAGTAAAAAGAGCAAAGGTCGCGTGTGCCACCAAGGAACCTTTAGGGAATGGTATGATTTGTTTTTTTTCTTTTGGTCAGGCAGCTACTGTATCTTTTATTTAAGTGCTCAAGTCTGAGCATGACAAGTAAAAGCAATTTTAGATTTTTCTTCTGGAAGAGATAAAATATGCTATCACAATGACAGGACTACTTAGTGAACATAATCACATCTTTAACACACATATATAGTCCCAGTTAATATATAATCAGGACTCCTAGGGTTTACACATTTCAGATATGCAATATATTTTTGAGAAACATAAAAAATTGAGAGAAGCATCACATCTTTCACATCAGCACATGTTTTCAGAGTTATAAGAGAGTCATTATCAAAAACCCATTGGCATCCTTTGGAAGTTTCCGAATGATAAAAGCAAGCTGTATTTGTGCAACAGTTACTCTTAACATGTAGTAAACATATGATGCATGGCAGTAAAAACCAGTTCCAGCCCACAAGACCAGGGATACTAGGACTGAGTAATATCACAGGAATGTAAAGCTTGTTTTCATTAAGGTTTGTGTCTGTTATCGGCTCACAGCAGAGGGAAGAATAGTGGGAGGAGAGGATTTCCTCTTCTCGCTCTGATACAGGCATAACCACAGAGCAGTAATAAGGGTGTACAGTTTGATATGGGCTTTGAAGAGCTTTCTGCTCTGCGCTATTAATGCTTCACTTTAATTCTTAATAGCTGTTTGTTTTCTTTTACATTTGCCAGTGCTGCAGTTTGAGAAATTAAGAGTTGAATGTGCATGTGTCCACACACATCTCACTTCTGTGTTCACTGTACATTTACAAGGGTGTGGTACACATCGTTGCCGTTTCCTGGAACCTCGTTACTTATCTGCAGGCCGCTTGCTTTGTTTTTCTTCTTTTTTTTTAATGTAACAGAGAAGGATCCAGTGATTAAAGGCAGATTTCCAGAGCTCGTAAGACTGATGTCAGGATGCGTAATACTTTTATTTATGTGCTAGGATGGTCTGCTAGTTGCTAATGGAAGTATTGAAGTGCAGTAAGAGAGGAGGTCAGGGTGGCCTGTCCAGTGTGCTCTTACAGTAACATGACTCCTCTTCCCCAACAGAGACTAAGTTGACTGTCAGATATGTTCTTGTGTTTGCTTAGGATGACAAAATGACAAATTATTTGTATGGTGGGTTTTTTTAAGAAATAGTTTTTAACCTGGTGGTCACCTCTGATTACCAGTGTAGTTGAATCACATCATGCTCGGGGATGTATAAAGGTCAGCATTATTATTGCAGAGCCCTGCTTTGTCTACTCAAAATCACTGCTGGTGCTGAAAAGTGTTTGTTTTGTGCTGATGATGGATCAAGGATTGTCTGCTTTCCTCTTTTTTCATCTGGTGAATGAGATGTCTTTGGGAGCTTAATTGTAAACGGAGAGTCTGTATGGGGCTAGAGTTTGTTTGGCAGGTTTGCTGTTGGAGGACTTTTCGGGAGAGAATGTTTGTTTGAGTTACCTGCAAATGTATCCAGGTTATGTACTTCTAAGGCCAAGCACTTAATTGTCAACCCACACTCCTGTCCAGACTGTGGAGTCTTAAACAACAAAGCCTCTGATTCTTTGCCAAGTGCCACAGGAGAGAATTCCAGCGTGCAGTGATATTACACTTAATACATGCGTGTGCATATTTCTGATGAAGTAAAACTACAGCATTGTTATTAACAGGGAGCAACAAGGTGGAGGAACTGATTAAAGTGGCCTTTGTTTATTTCAAGCGTCTTATCAGATGTTAGTACTCCAATCCATATATCATGCCAGGAGTGATGCCGATGTTGATAAGGACCGCTATGTTTACACATCTGAATGTTTTGTCGTCCAACTTCTTCAACCTGATGTTAACTAAGTAAGCATGTAGCCAAATGGTGAGTTTTGAGTTTTTTGTCTTTCTGTTGCAGACTGTCTTTCTACTCTGGCCACTCGTCTTTTTCCATGTACTGCATGCTGTTCCTCGCTGTAAGTATCTCAAGTAGCTCCATATCAAGATGCAATCATTTCCATTAATACTTACTGAAATTAGTGGATCAACACTCCCATGTCAAAACTGTTAATAGAGAAAAGTTACGCTGTCTCAATCCAGTGCTAGTGTATAAATTAAAGTATTACTCACTTTTACAAATTACCTCATCAATATTATACAAACAGGGTTGTCAGGGTAAATATGTTGATTTTGGGAATATTTCCAGTCTGTGTGTAGTGACTTCTATAACTCCCAGTAAACCCACAGTTTGTTTTTGCATTTAAAACCAGTAAAAATCAGGAAGCAGATAGTCGGCTGATCTCAACATAAACAGTGGAAACAACCAGCAGCAAGCATCCTGATAGCAGGTAGTCCCTGCTGCAGTCTGCAGAGCAGGGTGAGGTTCAGATGTTAAACGTTAAATCACATAATTATGATATGATTGGTTTAAATGTTGAAATTTAGTTGGGTTAAACTTCTGTTTTGTGTGTGTGAAATCAGATTTGGGAAGGTAAAAAGTTATCCAACTGAAAGGACTAATTAGATATACAATGCTTGGCTAATAAAGAGGCACGTGGTAACTGTCAATCAACTACTTTTTCTTAGATGCTTGTTACAAGACTATCATTAGTATGACAACTTGTATAATTAATGCTAAACCACTGGTTTTCATTTATGCATTGTACTGTAAAGGTGTTTAAGTGACATTGTGCCTACAACACTCAAATCTAGCACTGTTAGATTAACTGTTTGATTTTGTACCTTTTAAAAACAATGTTTTTTATTAAATTAAGACAGAAGCTAGCTATCTACATTGTTTTTCTTGTTTTGATGTTGTCTCATGGCTTTAGTTTATTGCAAAAATGCAGTAGAAATTATTTTATAAATAAAACTGAAATACAGATTTGAAAATCAACTCCCCAAACATTTTGATGACCTTTATGATCGGTAGTTGCACTGTTGTGATAGTGCAGTAAAACAGGCTCTGAACAATGGAAAACTCCACGAGCTGCTGATTCATTCAATAGAGCAAATATAAATAGACACAGGGACAAAGTCCTGGTACCACAATAAGCTTCTCTCTCCCTGTGAGGAGTGGAAGTTTAAACACGAGTAGTCATTAGCTATTGAAATGACATAATCTCCAACAGAGATGAGGTGCTAGAAGAAAAACAACCAGAGTCTGGATTAAGGTTAAACTGGTGAACTACAAGTATAAAGGACAGGCCCTGTTTATATTAACACAAACAAACATGGCGGTGAGGTCTATGACGCATTAAACATATTGTTCCGCTGACAAAAGATTACCTTGCTTCAGAGGTGGGGTGGTATTTATCACCTTTGATAATGGATTTTTTATCATTACCAGTCTCCACTGTACTGATTACTTGCATCATTTAACTTAACTCAGGTCAGTTTGAGTGACATGTGATCAGTAGATTTTTCTTGTCTTTGTGAGACAAATTTTCTGACAACTTCTCACTATACACTGCCAGTGGCAGCTCATCTGTTTTTTGTTTTTTTTTTAAAAGCATGGTCTTTGTTTCTCAGCTCTATCTGCAGGCTCGACTTCAGGTACAGTGGGCACGGCTGTTGAGACCAACCCTTCAGTTTTTTCTGATCGCTGCCTCGGTGTATACAGGATTGTCAAGGGTGTCCGATTACAAACATCACTGGAGTGATGTGCTGACCGGACTGCTGCAGGGTGCACTGATGGCTCTACTCGTGGTAAGTGCTTTGCTAATCTTCATTTTACCGATAGCTGTAACATTTTGTGATCTAAACATTTTTTTTTTTTTTTTAATTTAATGAAGCTTTATGTACAGATTTTCATGGATTTATTTCTCTGTAATTATCTTCAAACACCACAAACAAGAATGCTTGCTTAGACTTTCTATCTTTAGTGGGTCATTTTAAACTGTACAGATTAAAATATTTAAACAGGTTTTCTAATTCTTTGTCCTGCAGGTCTTCTTTGTGTCAGACTTTTTCAAGTCAAGTGCAGAGTCCCGTAAAGAAGCAGACATCCCTCATACAACCCTGCAGGAGACGCCTACAAATGGAAACCACTTTGAGAGTCCCAACTAAGCTAAGCGAGCGGCGCAGACCCTTGCTCCGTCCAAACGCACACCCAGGATGCCAGCTCTCAAGCCTTTAATATCACGCATATTCTGATCCAATACCCTGCAAGGACCTCTTGTGTAAACTACCTGATTATTCTTTAAGCTAAACAGAAGGAACTCTTTGAATCACAAAAGGCCTATTTAGATGTAAGACTTTATGTAATTTGCTGTCTTGTCCACCAGTCCTTTGTGGTGGCAAAGTGATGAGACAGACTGTCCAGCCCACTGAAGTGTCTCTCGATTATTTAAGCTAGGATCTAGAGGTTTGGAAAGGATGGGAATCATTTAGCTTGACCTACTGAGGCGGTGGGAAGGCCTGCCTGCATGCACACATTAAAGGGTCTGACCACTGCTGGGAAAGAGGAGGGTTGGAAACCTGTGAATGTAACCCTGCTTAGTGCTTCTTTTGACCTGGAGTCAGCGCTTGAGGATGTGATTTTAGGGTAACTTATGTGGCCAGCAACAAGAAGTGAGCCTTTAAACTTTTCTTCCTTAGGGCAAATGCTAATCAAAGGGCTAGGATAACTAGAAAGTGGTGGGAAATTAAGCTGATCTTAGACCAGAAAGCATTAAGTGCTGCACATCTGGAACTGCTGACTCCAGGCCGCTGCTGTCTTACTCTCAAGCTGTCTGACCTGTATGTTTGGTTAGTGTTGCCGAGTAGACTGTCAGTTTTAAGTCCTGTGCTGCCTTTGATGGACTGTGGCTGCTACAGCTGTGTATCTAATGTTAACAAGTGAATAGACAACAACATTCTTTTGTATAATCTGTATGTATACAAATCATCATACAGACTTTTAATGAAAAACAATGTTACAAATATGTACAAATGTCAAAAATATGGAAAAATAAAGCCATTTTAGTCATTAACATGAATCATAATCAAACAAGTGTTCGTTATTATGAATCAGTTTGCCCATGTAACCAAAAAGCTAAATAAAACCTTGAATGTTCAATGTGTTCTGGCCACACCAATGCATTAAATGTCAATAAAGAATAAGCTTGACAAGACAAAGTTTAAATTAGAAGTTACGAGAGAAGAGAGTGAAAAGACATTTTTCTGATCAAACAGCTCTCTGTGGAGGAGACCAACAGAAGGCTGACCCTAACAGGGATTTATCATAAAGGTCACTATAAATACAGACTGGCAGCAAAGACTATGTCTCTCTTGATCTTTGTTATTCCTGCAAAGAGAAAGTAAAGAAGGAAAGAAAAATTAATTATGTGGCAACAATATTTCCAGCTTTTGTCACAAAAAAAGGTTTTTGTTTTTTTTAAGCGGGACATTGGTGTCAGAAGAGTCATCCCTTAAAAGGTGGTACAGAGGATTTTTCATTTTTAACAACATTTTAATCTTTGTTAAAACCTACTGGAGAGATATGTAGCAGCTCCGTACTTATGAAAAACAAAAAAAAAGTAAAGAAACAAAGTGTGGACGTGGTGGGGCCCAAAAAACAGTAGGCAGAAAACGACTACTAGCCGTTCAGTATTGGTAGTTGGCACGTCAATCACCCTCTTATTCTCGCAAGTGACTACGTTTGTAACGCACATTTTCAAGTTCTATGTCGGAGAATTATTTGGTGTTATGCCAATTATTTGTTTGATACGCGTAATGTAAAATGCCAAGCTTTAGGGTTTATTTGGTGTAATGACACTAATGTCCGGCTCCTCTGATGTCACGGCTCTGTCTCACTGGTTGATCACAGCGGTGATCCTCCCTGGATGGATCTGTGCATCTGAATACAGCACAAAATTTTTTATTGCTACAAGCTACAGTCGGTTCCTCACTGTCACACAAATGCAGCGTGCTGCTCGCAGCAGCTCCCTGCACAGAGGCCATAACAACGGTTGCTAAAGTCATCGTAAAGGCGTGGCCAGGGAGGACCAGCTGTGAATCAAGTAGGCTGGTCTTGTGCTTTATTCAAAAACTCGCCAACGGTCTCGGCTTTCTCTGATGCCACGAAAATCGTCTGTACAACCTTTAAGGAATTCATTGAATACATGTTGCCTTAATAAAAATAACCCAGGTAGACCATGTGAAAACAAAAATACAAAACCAATCCATTAGACTGCATGCTATGAACAGCTTAAAGCAAGGAAAAATTAAAATGTTCCTCAAATGTGTCTGGAGGTTAGGTTACAAAATGGAAGGAACACAAAAGAAATGAGTATGTATTTTCTCCATGTTAGTCTTGTATGTAAAATGCTGAAAAATAGAAGATGTACATCTACAGCCAGGTTTGGATCAGTGTTAATATAATGTTTTCCAACTAGACTTCAAATAACTATTCAAAATATAACAGAATAATACATTTCAACCTTATTAAATGTTTGTCATGCTCTCTTTCTTTCTCATCTGCTACCTCGACTTGAATTTTCTTGATATTGGGACAGTTATATTTGATACAAAACACTCAGTGGTTTAATGAGCTGTAAATTATAATAAACTTAGAAAAATATTTCAAAAAAGGTTTTCTTTATGTAATAACCTATTTTTAAATCTGAATTGGCCCCAATCCTGCATCACACAATTTTGAGCCAAGAGTACATTTTTAGGTAAAAAAAAAACAAAAAAACAACCATTCAGTATTCTACCAATCATTACAGCTTTAATAACTCCACAATGTAAACTTTGTACCTTCTGCAAATTTGTTCTCCAGTTCAGTGTTGCCGATGGCTTTTGCTGCAGAGCACATTTGTCGGAGCAATTCCTCCAGACGGCGCATGCAGCGGATAATGCTTCCTACATAAAGACAGAAAAACAGTACATGGAAACACAGAAATAAGGCTCATTTTCAAAATTAGCACAGCGGAATAATTGTTGAAAATTTCTAATTCTTTCTCTGTTGCCAAAACACAAGTTCACTGAATCCTCTCTCAAATTTCCCAACTCCTAACTATTTTCTGCTCAAGCCACTGCTGGCAGAATGAGAAACTATTCGAGAACCAAAAAGAAAACTAAATTTAGAAAGATTTTGAGCAGCATACAGGTAGTGACCAAATGTAAAGTTTAGATGGACTCAAAAGGCACACTGCACCTTAGCAGTGGAGAGAATAAGCATCCATACTCTGGATCTCAGAAACTAAAGTACAAATGGCAGAGGATGTGGAAAGAAAAGGGATCTCTCAGGTTCTTAAGGAGGACAGCTGAAAACCTGCTGTTGGATGTCTGTTGGATCTTAAGATCAATAACAAACCTTCAAAAACGTCAGTCATCTTGCAGATCTGAGCAAACGTGGCCCCATTGGCCCAGGCGTAGACCACATCCATCAGGTGGGGTTTGAACTGATTTAGATACGTCTCCTCGTCCACCTCTAGCTTGGCGTCTGCAGATACTTTGGCAATCCGCTTCGCACACTCCTGAATGCAACAACAGAATCAGCGTTCACATATCTACCACGATTGATTCTACTTATTCCACCTCGTGCTTATGCTGTCTCACCTGCATTTGTCTGAGCGGTGCAGCCAGTTGTTCAGTTAGTTTCGGCATTTCACTGGCCTGGAGAGTGGAATGATATCATGAAGAAAAGTTTGTACATGTTCAAAGAAGAAATCTTTTTCTTTTTTAAAGGACTTTTGGGCTCTAGAGGCCTTTATGACAGTAGCTTGACAGGAAAGGGGTCAGAGAGAGAGAAGGGAATGACATGCAGCAAAGGGTCACAGGCCGGGAATTGAACCAGGACCACAGCTGCAGGCGAGGATCTACAGCCACCACACATGGGGCGGGCGCCCAACCCACCGCACCACGCACCGCCCCAGGAAATCTTTTTTTGATGTTTTTCTGAACACTAACAGTGCTTGTCAATTACATGGTACTGTAAGGTAAGGTGTGCTTTTTTTTCCCTTTTTGTTTTCCCTTGTTGGTAGTACAACGTAAACAATACTATACTATACATGTGGTTTGGTACTACCTCAGCTTTGGCAGCACGCATGCCAAGCAAATACTACACAGCCATGTTAAAACACTGGCGAACTTTGGATATAAGTGTCTGCTGAATCTATGTGATGATGTAACACAGACAGAGAAGTTGTGTGCTGATGATCGACTGATCCCGCCCACAGTGAGAGGGTACAGTCTGTAATGAGTTACGATGCAAAGGGGGGGCGGGGCGTACCGAGCCGTACCATGTTAAAAGCACCATAAATGAGAGGAGGAGCAGCTGTTTGATATTCACTCTCATTTGACTCGCACTAGCTGTAACTGTCAGTTATTTCTTATCAAAACTGAACTGAATACAAAAGGAAGTATGTTACTGATAAAAATATGTCCACAGTCATGGGTTTCCTGCTAGCAGCTTTACTTTGAGTCTGGAACGTATTCAGACCTGCAACACTGTTAAAAAAATCTTAAACTTTTATTTCTCAGCCAGTTAAAAAACAATAGTTATCAAACAAAAAGCACTTGAGAGGTAAAACACCCGTTTTCAATAGTAGAACTACTTTGCTCCGGAGTTTTTAAGATATAAAAAAAAAAAGTAATAGTTTTCAATAATAAGCCCTGAAACAACACAAAATAGCTCCTCCAGGTCTGAAGGTTCTGTCCGAGTTAAACTCCACGCTCATTACTTGTAGTTGTGCGAGTTAAAAGCTGCATGAGATGAGTCAAACATCTAGCTTCACACCTTACTGTGGCTTTGTGTTAAACAAAAGGTCAGATTTGAGAGTGGCATTTTGTGTAATCAGCTAATAATGGAGGATAAACTATAAATTACAAAAGCAGAACAACTTTGACCAAATGATGCCTCTGTTGTTTACACAGATAATCAACAGTATTTTAACATATTAATGCAAGACTAGGGTAATTGTTGTTCAACTAAAACAAAGCTAAATGTCTCCCTGATGGTCGTTAAAAAAGACCACAGGACAAGTGTTTTACAGAGCCATACAATGTCATCACTGTTAGACTCAGAGAATGCATCAGTGACTTGGAAACACACAGATTGGATTGGGTGCCATTAACTCAAAATAAACTAGCAGTAGGTGGTCTTTAATGATAGATGACAGCTGTGTACACACACACACCACACACGTGTCTTGTGTTGCAAATGTGACAGCTGCTTGTCATCGTCTACTCATGATGGGCATTTGAGGAAAAGTCAAAAGGTGGGAGAGAGGAATGAGTTTAGGCAGAAAACTGAGCTAATGTGGAGCCAAAGAAAATCTTTGCTCCAACATCTCATGTTGGACAGGCTCACTGACAGAACAAGGCTTCTCTACACAAGACAAACTCACATCAACCTCAAGTTACTGTTTTGCTTGCAAAGAAGGCGAGGCAGAAAATGTGATTTGAGCTCGACTGTGTGGGAATGGATATCAGATGTTCATTCCAATGTTTGGAAAAATTTGTACAAATTAGAGGAATTATACATGTTTGTGTGTTTGTTCATACATTCTCCTGGAAGACGAAGCAGGACAGCAGGGCAGTGGCTTGTTCAGCCGTCAGGTTGTTGAAGAGACCATTAAACACCATATCAGTCAGGAGGAGCTCGTCAGCGCTGGAAAGTTTTCGGCAAATAATTATTACTTAATCAAACAGGATATGATGGCAACATTCTTTGTTCTACTGAAAATGTAGTTGTGATGTAAGCAAGGATAAGAGGGAGAAGATGTTAGCTCACATCGGGGTGCACAATTATGGCAAAAATTATAATCACATGTAATCTATTTTGTTCATTTATTCAAGAACATCCAATCACTTTATTGAATTTTAAGAGCGGCATTTATCTAAATGTCCTGGACATGAAAGCTGGACAGGCAGATTTTACAGCATGTGCTTTAATGGATAATTGTGTTTTTCTGGCAGGAATTGAGGAGCTTTTAATTTTTTGGGTTTGTATTATTTTATCGCTTGGTCAGATACGACTATGTGAGCATACTTCGAAGAATTAGTTGAATAAATGGATCTCTATTTGTATAGCCCTAATTCACAACAAAGTCACCTCAAAAGCACTTTATAGACAAAATCAAGTGGATTCATTGTGATGTGGTTAAAAGAGATCCACATTAGTTGAGTTTATAATAACTATTCATACAAGCCAACAAAAAAAATAACAGCCTATTAAGGAAACCAATGGAAGGCTAATTTTTTGTTTCAAGTCTCACTCTCGACAATAAAAAAATTTCTAGACTATTATTAGCTATTTTTTCCTGCCATCTTTACTGAGCTAATACCTTCCCAAACAACTCCAGAACCGTAACTCCTTCCTCTTAACATGAACACCTGACATACTGTGCTGAACTGTGCTGTGAAGGAAGGATCCAATGCATTTTCAACTCAAGATTAGCCATAGCTATACAGCATGCTGCACAATAATTGTTTTTGGTCCATTACACCCTTTTTCTTTTAATTTCACCCAGATAGGTGAAGGAAACAAATTCCAGATTCACTTTCTCATAACAATCCAAGAAACCAGGCTGTCAGCGAAAGTGGACAAGCTGTCATTACTGAGATTAAACTACACTTGTAAACCCTCCAATCAATGTTCTGTAAAAATTTCACTCAAAGCTTTTTGAGACATGGCCCTGCGATAGACTGGCGGCCTGTCCAGGCTGTACCCTGCCTCTCACCTGCTAATTGTTGGGATAGGCTCCAGCTTCCCCACGACCCTGAATTGGACTAAGCGGTATAGAAAATGTGCGGCTTTTTGAGACATCTGTGCTACTAAAGGAATTATGATTGGAATTGTGTGCAAAAACAATAATGAAAGAAAAAAAGCTTCTGCGCACTGAAAGTTGTTCTCTTCTACGTGTGAGATCTCATTAAATCAACATGATTAGATCTCATCCAGAGCAAGGCATCAACCATATTGCATTACATGCTGTCAGAGGTAATTCCTGCCAGAATTCAACTGAAACATGAAAT
>JAPMNP010723872.1:0-17777 GCA_029874935.1 Atherina boyeri | reverse complement strand
GAATGTGGGATCGTACTGAAATATTGATACTTCTGATACCAGCTAGTTATGTGTAGGAATCAATTTTCATGTTAGAAAATTGATATTTTAGGGATTTGGGGTAATTTTTCATGAGCTGGACTTTAGGTGACAGAAACTATGATATCAGGATCTTGTTTAATTTATACCCAGTTGGTAGGAACTATTTTTTTCCCGCCTGCCATAGTATAGCTCATTAAATATTCAGTAAAACAGCAATTTTGGGGTTTTAAAAGGTAAAGAAACAGCTGAAAACTATTTGATAGGTTAGATAGATCATAATATTTACTAAATGTTTGATATATAAGTGATGACAAACATGCAGTTATTGTGGTATTTATATATTTATTGATGTGTTTATTGCTGTTTGAGTCCCAAAGTATTTTATAAAATTAATTTTTCCTTAAAGGGAAACTTCACCCATTTGCATTAAGCTTTGTATAATTAGAAACCTCGTCATGTCTTTGAATGGNCATGCATTTTACCCTCAGTTTCCCCTGAGACAGGAGAAATAGGGATTTCAGTGTTGCACTTCCTGCTTTAAATGATGGAAAAACGGTCATTTTACATCATAGAAAGCAGGAAGTCCTTTCTTCTGGCACGTCCTAGGAAGTCTTTTCACGGTCAGATAGGCACCTAATTCGAAATGTATATTATATTTCGACTACAAATATGACCCACTTTTATGATGTTTCCATGGGTGAAATGCACCTTTAATATTGCCTGCTTTGAAAGTGATTCTCCAAACACATTAATATTTTGTACAAAGTATCGGTATCACCGATACTAGTTTGAATTTTACTTGGTATCGGATCAAAAAGAAAATCAGTGGTATCATACATCACTAATGAAAACATGCAGCCAATCACATGCTAAGACGGACTTGGACCAGAACATTATTTCCAAGAAGTGTGGGGCAGACACTCCGGAAGACAGCAAGTGTAGTGGTGCAGGCAAGGTACACAGAGCAACAAAGAGAGGTGATGGAGCCAAATTTAAATGCAAGCACGTCCGGAAAAAGTGAAGAAATAGCTAAGAGCAAACTATTTATAAGATTTCTTTGTTTTGGTTAGTGTGGGTCTCTGTTCAGTTGTTTATTTCAAACTTCTAGAGCTGCTGTCCTATGGGTTTTAGGTATTTTTGCTGCAACACATTTGACTCAAAATAAGTGCTTGTTAACAGGTTCATGCAGAACTAAAAAAACAGTCTTGGAGATCCATTTGAATCTTGAATTGAGGATTTCACTGAAATTTTGAGATACAAATTGAGTGTGTTGCAGCAACGAAAGGTTTAGTGGTGAACAATTGCAGCTGAGGATTTTTTTTTTTGTTGTTAAGAGAAAACACACAACAAAAAATACACAAACATAGAAATAAAGTTTTAATGAAAAAAAAAAACCTTACCAAGACATGAATAAATCCGTAATTGCTAAATTTGGTTAAAATAAAAGACTAAAAGTTACTCTAAATGAAGAGTCTTATGGGCCAGCTTTTCCATTGGAGATGAGCCAAAAGAGCTGAAACCTTTAAACGAGATGTACATCCGATCACAGGCATTTGCTACCTTACTTTGGTGGCAAGCTAGTAGGGGAGTTTATAGTTTGTTTTCATTGTGGAGTACGACAGCTTCCCTGTACAAAGTTGACTAACTTCCTTTCTTAATTAAAATGACATTTGCTGTGCAAAATCATAATTACTTCCAAACACTGCTTCTCAGTGTATCATAACAAACATGACATTTTCCTTGTTTCACTGACAGTTTAAGGGCGTAAAAAACAAGGATTGTGGCAGCAGGAGATGAGGATGTAGGACCCAGATGCAGGACTCATGGAAACATAGCTGGATGTTCGAATAGAGATCATTTAATTAAACCAAAGCTCTGCATTTGTGCTGGGACGTACTGGCCCCAGTCTTTGGAATGCAGGTAGACTGATCTAGGAAGTATTTCTAGGAAGTGCATATTGGTGCTTATCATTTCAGGCGACTGATGTCATTGATTCCATCCGAAGCCTTATGCCCGGGTGTACCACGTGACTGGTTTAGAAAGCGGCTCAGATCTTGATGTAAGCCTCATCTGTGTGATGCAAAAGAGTTTTTAAATGGCTGGAGAGGTTGTTTCCCAAAAATATACATATCATGATATTACTCCTGATGCCATTATTATGTTATGTAACACTACATGACAGGTTTTTATGTATTTTACATGTTCAAATGCTGGGATTCCTTAAATAGGAAACTTTTTAACTGATTGGAATTACACTTTGTTAAGTGCCTTGAGACGACATCTGTCGTGAATTGGCGCTATATAAATAAACTGAATTGAATTGAATTGAATTCAAAACAACCACAGTTCATCACATTATGTAATACACAGTAGAATAATGTCCACATGTGTATAGAAATTGTATTGTAAAAGAGGCTTGCTAAAGAATATAATATCCCCCTTGGAATGAATATTGGTCTACTTCAATTTCCTGTATATGATACAAGATGTTCATAATGTACACTTTATTGATATATGCAAATTCGATGGTCACATTTTTTTTTTTAAATCAGACAGCCATACTGTCATACATAGCCTGACAAAATACACTGTCACAGTTTACGTGGTTAAGATCAAAGCTGCTTGTTTTATAGACTTTGGCCAGCAAGAGGCTTTGTGGGCATATGAGGCCTCCAGAAATTAACCATTTGGGGCGACAGTTGGCTCAGTTGGTAGAGAAGGTCGTCGAACCCCGCTCCCGGCAGTCTTTTGTTGTGTCCTTGGGCAAGACACTTCACCCTGCTTGCCTCCAGTAACAACATCGCTGGTGCTTGAATGTATATGAATTTGTATGAATGATTGTGGTCAGAGGGTCTGTAGATGCGAAATGGCTGCCCATATCTGCCCCAGGGCAGCTGTGGCTACACAAGTAGCTTACCATCACCAAGTATGAATGTGAGTGAATGATTAATGCATTCAATATAAAGCGTCTTTGAGTGTCTTGAAAAACACTATATGAAATTGATGTATTATTATTATTAACCAAGTTGAAGTTGCAATGCTTTATGAAACTTCATCTGACCATCAAGAGTTGCAGAACCAGGAAACACCGGGAACAGAACTAAGAAACTTTTAGACACTTAATTTTACCTGTATGAGTACTTGTCTCTGCATAATGACGGAAGCAAAAGGGATTATCATGGAAAACACAACACCACACATGACTGATAGCACTAGCACAACACAAAAAACCTGGAGCATAAATACAGAGGGACTAATTACAAAACAAGAAGCAGGTCTGACAATGGGGAACCAGAATTAAGGACTAGGACACAAACTGGACAGAATAAACAAGGAGATAAACTACAAAATGACACCGGAAACAAGACAGAGGACTCAGAGACAACAAAAACTAGAAACTAAGACCACACTAGAAAAAGTAAACCAAAAACCCACAAACCTTAACAGTATATTAGACCAACCTGATGGTGAAACACGTGCTGCTAAATAACAAAATAATCTTAATCACGAAATAAAATCACGAGACACATTTCTTCCAATGAACTGACGCTTCTGTTATACAACCTATGGTCAGATGGACTTATATATTTTACAGATTTGAGAAAAAAATTCCAGCCCTGATATATAATTAATACTGACTGTTACAACTAAATGTGAATAGCATGAAAAAAACATTGGGATAAAATCAACTAAACACAGAAATGATGGTTAGAAAATACAGGAATCAAAACTTAAAGAAGGGAGCGAGGACAATATCATCTTCTAATTGAAACAGGAAGTAAACAATCCTGGTGAAAATAAGAGGGAAAAAACATCCTTTAAAAATGAAATAGATTGAAATCAGCTAGCATTCACAGGGTTATAAAACCACAGCTTTGCCCAGAAACTCATGCTCTTTTGTTGTCTCAGCAACTTTCAGTGTGAGTTGCTTCAGTTTCTAGGAAACAAAAATATGTGACATGACGGTAAGGTAATGCAATTAAGTGGACCTCTCCACTCCTTTTCTCTGGCACTTGCAGATTAAAATGGCCACTTATTGACTAGAGCAGCACTTTTGCTCCGAGGTTCATAACTGTGGGTCATTATGCTTTCTGCAATTAGGAACATGAAGTGGGGGCCCATTATGAAACCTTCCATCAAGTCATTATATTTGACCATAAGGCCCGTCTTGATAAAATTTCACTTTATTGGAAAGGCGTGCTTTCGGGAAGACAGCACTCAAAGTACACAGTTGCAAAAAGAAACCATTGCCAGTGGAGTCAAACTGGAGATTTGTTTTGTAAATTAATCAAAATCTCATTAACTGAGCCATTAGAATGGTTATTTTGTCATCAATCAGTAAATACATCAGGCTGGTATTCATGAGCTATATGTTGCAAGCCTCAGTTAACAGTAAAAGGCAAATGTAATTATTAATCATTAAAGGTTGAATACGGAACAATTGAATAAAAATCTATATTTTTTTTAGAAAATTATACCTCCACGGGGCGTTTAGAGGGCTGCAGTCTGAAAGTACAGCATTTCCTTGAAAAATTATATTTGAATTGAAATAAAATACCCATTTTAACGGGCACAACAATGCTGTTATGTTTACATCTACCAGCAAATACGGCCTCTATGTTCCAACAATATGTTCGGCACAGCTAGGCTGGCACTGGGAAAAATGGTGCAGTCTGCAAGTCAAGCAGCTGCCTCAGAGCCCCGGAGATATCGTTATCCGCCTCAGAAGAGGAGAGATTGGAGAAGAGCAGAAACTAAAGTAAATTTAGGTGAAGCCTACATTAGATGGACCCACAAAGAAAACTTCCACGGCATCAAAACACACGCGGAAACGGCTAGTTTCCTCCTGGATCGGTAGCTAACTCACTTGCTAACTTGGCTAACGTTAGCTGTCAGTTAAACTCCTCTATAATACATTCCACACTGGACATGGTGCCGGCTGGTCACAGCGAACCTGGCGACCCAGTGGTTGGAATGATGTTTGAAATGTTGTAACTACAACCTAGACACACTAGATGTCACTATCATGTTCATATACCATATCCAATCTTTAAGTCAACATAAAAAATGTCTGTACATTTTTCAACTTTATTTCAGGAAAAAAACTTTACAAGAGTAAAACATTTATGTTTTACATGTGCTATGTTTATGTATTTGAACAACATTAACAGTTGCAGTGCTAGTAAAGCCAATTCTACCAAATTACATTGTTCACTGGCTTTAGACAAAGCCAGTATGACTCATGTCAACACTGTGATCCTCTCAGAGATGTCACGTTGCAACACCCAGCTCTCTCAAATGGAAGAAACTGAAGGCTAACTCCAGTCAAAAATAAAATCCAAAACAACAAATTGTGCCTCGTCCTCCATTTCACCACAGCTGAATTCATGCATGAGCAGCGAAGCAGAATCAGTCAGGTAAAGGAGTTTGAGTTTGTGGTTGAGGGGGATTACAGCTGTGTTTGTCAGATAACACCTTGGTAGAGAGAGGGCCTCTCCTCTTCAACATCAAATGAGGGTGGTCCACATCCACAGTGTGTAAATTCTCGACACACTGGAAGAATTTCTATCTGATGTTAGGACTCACCTTAAATCTCACACAGGAAGAAGCCATTTACATTCAATAGCACTTATCACTGTTTCACCTGCAAGTAAAACGCCTTCTTAGAAACTTAATGTCCAAGAGTTTTCTGCCTTTTGGGTCTTGAAATTGCTTTGTGTTGATAGGTGGACATACTGTAGGTAGCCATTATCTAACACTTTGGGATGTAAGTGGTCTGTTTGCTATAAGTGGCTCACAGGTGACTCTTTTCTATAGAGTGTAAAGCTGCTTCAAGGGTAAAACACTGCGTATCATGTACTTGCACAAATCCCTGCCCTGACCTCTGCATCACTGGCAGACTCTTTTCTCCCCACATTAGTGAAATGACTAGTTGTCCTTGACAGGTGAAACACAGTATCAAACTGTTGTGATACCAAAGTGTGCTCAGGTTTTTTTTTAAATGCTGAAGGAGAACACAACATTGTGGGTTTTGAGAGGTGTTGTTGCTAATCCCCAAAGGTATTCTTGGTTAGAGTGAACAATCTTTTTAAAAAATGTAGCTATGGCTAACAGAGTTTTTTTTTTCTATTTTCTTTTTCTCTCTTTTCTTTAATTGCTGCTCATTTGCTCAGCGGTCCTAAAGGCAAGTTTATTTGTATAGCAAAATTCATGTACAAGACAATACAAAGTGATTTACATAAAACATTAAAAGCGTTACAGAGGGTCACAGAAAACATTAAAATGTAAAAGAATAAAAAGCATGATTTAATATTTAAAACAAAAATTTTGAAAAAGAAAAAAAATAAAAGATTCAAGCTTAAAAGAAGCTGTACAGATTTGAACTTTAGAAGAAAAACCTATTCAAAAGCAGCTGAGAACAGGTGGGTCTTTAACCCACCTCAATAAATTGAGTGTTTCAGCTGATTTAAGACTTTCTGGGAGTTTGTTCCAGACATGTGGAACATAGAAGCTGAATGCAGCTTCTCCATGTCTGGTTCTGACTCTGGGAACTGATAAAAGACCGGATCCAGATGACCTGAGGGGTCTGGTTGGTTCATACTGGGTCAGGAGGTCACTGATGTATTTTGGTCCCTAAACCATTTAGAGCTTTATAGACCAGCAGCAGAACTTTAAAGTCTATCCTCTGACAGACTCGCAGCCTGTGTAAAAACCTCAGAGCCGGGGCGGTGTGTAGCTCAGTGGGTTGGGCGCCCGCCCCATGTGCAGAGGCTTTAGTTCCTCGCTTGCAGCCAGTCCAGGTTCAATTCCTGGCCTGGGACCCTTTGCTGTATGTCATTCCCTGCTCTCTCTGCCCCCTTTCCTGTCAAGCAACTGTCATATAAAGGCCACTAGAGCCCAAAAATCCTTAATAAAAACAAATAAAAAAAAGAAGTGGAGAAGTACGGGAGTTGATCCCCAGCACACATTGAATGATGAAAAAATAGCTCTGAATAAACAACAGCTGAGCAGAAGCACTTGTCGAGAATTTGGTGCTACGCCCTGGATACATGAGTGGTGACGTACACAGGTCTAGTGACAGTCTACTAAAGATAAATGTATGAATGCAAGTTTTTCTAAATCCTGCTGAGACATCAGACTTTTAATCCTTGATACGTTCTTTAAGTGAGAAAAACCAGACTTCACAATTGTCTTAATGTGACTGCTAAAATTCAGGTCTGGGCCCATGATCACACACAGATTTCTGGTTTTGTTGTTAGTTTTCAACTTAGCTGTTTGAAGCGGGGTGCTGACTTTTAATCTTTCTTACTTTACTCCAAAAACTAAGTTTTGTCTTGATTTAACTGAAGCACATGCAATCTTTACTTGATTAATGCATTTCATCTGTGTTTGGATTGGGCTATAGTCTCTTGATGAGATGGTTATTTAGATTTGTGTGTTATCAGCATAGTTAACGGATGCACATTTGTTCATTTTCATCATTTGAGTGAGTGACAGCATGTAGATGTTGGTACCAACAAATGTTATCTTGGGGGTCATGGCTCAAAAGTTTGGGAACCACTGGTCTACAACAACCCATGAAGCTCTGAGGTTTCACTGCACTTTTATTTTGACAAACCATATCCATGCCTTTTCATTCAGCCTGGGGAATCAGTCCACCTGTGTGGGTGAATGGCCAGTAATAGTGGTAAACATGGCCCATGTCTATGTTTTGCTGCCATCAAATTTATGATGTTTTTTATGATATTTTTCATTTGATATATTGTTTATCTTTAATTGTGAATGAAATTTTTAGTTTGTAAGATTTTTCAATCATTGCTCTCTTTTCTTTTTATATTGACTTTTTGCACAGCATCTGAACTTTTGAAGAGTTGAAGCTTTAGATGATAACAAGAAGTTAGATTGTTTACCAGCAAGATGAGTGCCAGTGGTCCCGAGTGATTTATGTTGAGATGGCAGTAAAATCTTAATAAGGATTTGCTCAGTCAAATGGACGAAATGGTCATTTCAAGGTAAGCCAAACAATATTTCAAATCCTTAATGATGTCAAATTTAGGGGTCACATTGAGGCAGGAAAAACGTAGACATCAAGGAGAATGTGTTTGGATATTTTATTATGGCTCCTTGGAGGACACAACGTCCATGTCTGACTGGGTGTTCAAAACATGTTCTTTTATCATCATTTCTTACCTGCTGATGCACACTGCATTAGTTATGCATGGCCACACTTCCATCATGTTTATCTCAGGCCACACACTTCACCCAGAGCTTCCCAACCATCCATAATGGGAGCTGGAGATGCATCTTTTTATTGTGTCAAGCAGACACAGCGTCTGGAAGATATTCTTCTCTTTCACCTTGCTGCCTGACCACTGAGACTTGCTACTTTTTTTTGTATAACCCTGTGAGACACCTTCATTGTTTACTGAAATAGTGTCAATCCTGTGGTTCTCTTTAAATGAGAAATGTTGGATTTTCAATAAATGGCTGGTACACCACATGCACACTGCTGATGTGTTGTGATTTATTCCTCCAGTCATGCCTCAGAAAATACTTTAGAAATTATTTTACTTTTGTTATGTACTGAAGAGAGTATAATACTTAGAACAAAACTTCTCGATTTTGATGTTTTTTCTTCTCGTTTATACAGTGGAATAATTAAATCCACCTGATAAAAAGACATGAAGAAAACACAACAGTGGATGTCAAACAGGATTAGTTCACAGTCTGTCTGAACTTGTTTTTCCTTAACTGGCTAAAGGATTAGCATAGCCGTGCGCCTTTGTTCTTTGGAAAAACTGCAAGACATGCAATGCGTGTCCAGCACCCCAATAGGCTCTTGTGAATAAGACATCACCCTGGAAAAAGTGCACAAAGCAAATGGAGCAGCGCCTGAGATGTCTCCTGGACTCTGAGGAAATCTGAGTGAGCCAGAGTGTCTAGCCTGAGGGTTTTTCACATCTGTGAGGATGAAAACATAAGGACATTTTTACCTACCCTCAGCTTTGTACTGTCACAAAGTTGTTTAGTGAGAAATAATCATTGATTTGAGGTTTACTGCATTCAATCTTAAGTGAAAGCTCTCACTATTGTATGAGCTTCACCTCAAATGTTCTGCCAGGTCCATACATATATATTAAGTCCATTTTTTCCATCTGCACCAAAAATATAAAAAAAAAACATGGTTATAATTAGTTTTCATGTACAGTATGTCAAAATGGTACATTTTACTTTCCAGTTACTTTGATGTGGACTGCTTGATAAAAAAATAGGTAAAAATGTTCACAGAAAATTCGGATACTGGACCACATTGTTTTGTCAATGACTGATTTCCACTATTAATAGTAAACTTTTGAACTCAAAATTTCAACACATTAGACATGACATTGACACGACCAACCGGAGCCAGCTGTGATTTCAGAGGTTTTCAGTCATGTAGCTGTACTTTTCTCCAGTTACTTTTACTTCTGATGTGTTTTTAGGGATGAGAATTGATCAGATTTCATTCAATTCAGTTCAATTTGATGTTTCATTCCGGACTCATGGTCCATTTAAAACAAACAATCATGGATAATCGATGCCAGTTTTCCAACAAAATTACAATTATTTTAAATTTTCAGTCAGATGAAGCTAAATGGAAGAAATCACTTCCAAATTGTCTAACTTCTCCCTCCATGAACAAGTAAATTTTTTAAAAACTTTTTTTTATTCGATTTTTTTTAAATATAAGGTATTTGATGATTAGAATTGATCTATTTACCTGTGACATATTCCTTTGTTGATACATCAACATCCAGACTTAATCATTATGTCAGATGTCCTTATCTGGCCGATGCTAAGGCACTCCGCTATATTGGTACTTTAAAAACTAAGGCTGGGGTCCTGAAGTGTCATTATGTGATGAGTTGAAGGAAATGATTTCTTCCAGCAGCTTACCTTCCAAACTTTCACAATACAGTCTTACAGATTCAAGTCCATTTAATGATTTACTGAGCACAAAAGCATCCAAGCACTGCCTCAGAAAACTTCAACCACTGCAATAAAAAATTATATTAGAGCATAAAAACTTTATCTACATTTAGTCAAAATAATGTTCTGTTTTAATTGCATTAGTGAAAAAAGATTGAAATAAGCCTTGCTTTTCTCAGAGCGGGGAAGTTTTCTCACTTATGGGTCTGATTCAGAAAATCCCTGGAAGACCCAGCTCCACGGTGGCTTTGTCATGACGCTGTTGGTTCCTGCCAGCAGCTTGATCAAGCGAAACAGGCCACTGGCTATGCCTACAACCTCCTTCTCCTTTTGTGTCATGTCCAAAATATGGGTCATGTAGAGTGCAGTGATTGTCTTGGTGTGAGTGTTTGAACTGTGTGTTTGTGAGAACATTTCCGTATGTACAGTAGTTGTATCTATAAGAATTTGATTGACAAGTTTTTTTTATTTTTCTTTCTATCACAAGGGTTTTGCAATAAAGCAATCAAGATTTAATCATTTTAGTGTAAAATATAAGTTTTAAATCAAATTAATGATTCAATTCACAGAATAAAAAATTACCAATCTCATTTTGCATGGTACTGTAGCTTTAAATAAAAATTTTCAAACTTTTTTCCCTCTCTTCTTGTCTTTAGCTCTCACATCCACCTAATAAGAATACATTGTGGAAGTCAAGACATGAGAGTAATGGAGGACAATATATACAATACTTCCCGGCTCTCCACCAATCCCTACGTGCCACCTGGCAACTGGCCAAATTGGTGATGTAACACACCTAGTGATAATAATCCCTTGTAGAGGAAAAACCACTAGACCGCCACAACGTAACTAACACTAAAAATTCTCTTTAATCACTTCCTGAAGTTGGGGAAACTGTCATGAATGGTAGTATGTTATGAGCCACAGTATGGAAAGTGTGGTATCCTATAGGTACATCTTTTAGGCCAGGGGTTTCAAACTCACTGTAGTTCAGGGGCCACATACAGCGCGTTTTGATATCAGATGGGCCGCACCAGTAAGATAATTGTGAAATAACCTATACATAATGAAAACTCCAAGTTCTTCCTTATGTTTTAGTGGAAAAAAAGTACATCATTAAGGTGTTTACATTTAATGCGACATCCTAAACATTAAAAACCAACCTGGATTTTATTGAAAAACATAAGTCCAGTTTCAACAATATTTCAACCCAGTTTATTATTTCCAAATGCATTACAATATACAAATCACAAAGGATCTGGACAATAACAAAACATTTAATCACAACGTATCTGGAAGTAAAGCAATACATAATTTCACATTAATATTAGAATAACTTCTGAAGAGCTAGAATTATTTTAAAGGTTATACATTTGCATTTCCACATTGGTGTGGTAATCCTGACCACCTGAACTGACTCGCATTATAAAACAAACTTAAGTCAGATCTATTAAGCGAGATAGATATAAAAATATATAACAAGTCATTCCCCCTTTCTTGGATATGCTTTATTTTTAAACACAAAACAACAACGGCTTTGTTGTCCCAGATGACAACAAAGCCGTTCTGAAGGCACAGCAGTAGTTTTATAGTACATAAAACTAGTAACTATACACTGGTGAAATGAAGACATTTCGTGGGAGATAATGTCTTATTTGAAAGCTGAAATGCTTGCCCCGACGACTTTCATTGAATGGATATGTACACCAGCGCAATGGATCGAAATATCTCCCGATAGACTTCAAGTAACTCCAAAATTGTCAGGGTGAGTTTATGAACGTATTTAATGCTATAAGTAAGGTTCAGGTTAAAAAAACGGTCATTTTACTTTAATGTCTCCTATGTAATTTTCACATTAACCAAATAACGCTCACACTGCAGAAGCAGACGCACGCCACCATGGAGCGCTGCACGGGTCTCCTCCAGGGAAGATGGCTCTGCCTGGGACATGCAGGGGTACGCTCTTATACTCCCCGGAGAAAGTGGCCGTATGATCCTGGCCTGCTCCTGCACCGATCTGCAGTGTACTTTCTTTTTGCTTTTTTGCTTTTTTTTTTAGGGATGCTACACGCTTTTTTGTTATTTTCAAATCGCTCCATTTTTAAAAAAATCTGTAAATAAAAATGCACATTCTAACTATTGGCCCAATAATTCTGTAGCCTGGAGTCTGAAAACTGTTTGATATAATATAGCCTATATTTCTTTTTAAACAAATATGTATGTTCACAGATGTGGTCATCTTTTCCGGATTTTATTTTTGAAAATTGTTTATTTTCCATTTCCCCCCTTATAACTTGATCCGTGAAGGTCTTCTTCTTCACAATCTTGGTCGTGTTTCGTCCAGCCATGTCGCAATAACAAGGCGTGGAAGAAGCGGTTGCTGAATATTTAAAGGTGTGACTTTCATAATCGTGTTCAGCCGCTGCATTTATCAAAAGCTGCAGATGCTTACGCTCGAATCCTTGCGGATCTCACACGTACATAAATCCCACGCCGGATCTAGTGTATTTCGATATACACTCATTTCATTTCATTTATTTGTTTAAGGACAGTGCACATTAATAAACATTTCTGTAAATGTGCCAGTGTTAGCCAACAGGCTAATTTTCAACTGTAGTCCAGTGGCAAGATGTTATGCTAGGCTCATAATGGCTGGTGAGCCTACAAAACTGGAAAACACCCAAAATATACACCCTTTTCTGTGCAGGTTTGATAAATGAGGGCCAATGTGTGCGTTGCTGTTAAACCTGACTTTACCAATAACATTGTTAGTTAACTCTAAAAGTCTTCATCTGCTTTTTTAGTGTACAAAAGAAGGACTTGTGATCAAACACAAAGAAACACCTACTGGCCCTAGGTTTTTCTCACATCTACATCTACCATGGTCCCTGACACAAAACAATTAGGCTGCCAAACCTTACTTCTCTCCATTAAATTCTACCACTAAAAGAAAAACAAAGGAAATTCCTTTTGCATTAGAGCTAATAAATAAAAACATTATTATTCTAGCTAAAAATGACCAGCTGATAACTAGAAAACAAGCATATGCTATCAGAGGATGTGATTTATACTCAGACTGATGGGACCAGACATTTCTATTTATATTCTTGAGTGCACCTGGAAAATGAGAATCAATCATCAGCTATCTTTCCTTTCTAATTGCATGTTCAGTGTATGCTGCCAGCTGACCTTTTGATGGTCTGCTTCAGTGAGATTCCGGGTGGAGAGATTTACCTTTGGCCTTTAACTTGAGAAAGAAAGTTAAGAGACAGTGTTGAACCCATCCCGTGGAGGCACTTATTCCACAGCTCAAACAACTCTCTTGATGCTAAGATTGTACAACTGTGCATACATTTCATAGTGCTTCAGTATTTCAACTATACAGGTACATAACATACCAGTGTGGTTGCATCACAAAACCATCTTACACAGTAACATCTGGTTTCGATCATAGTGGCTGCTACATTTGAGCACATTCAGATGATAAAAAGGTTCATAGTGAGCATAAACTGTACACAGTAAGTTCTGCATATATATTTTTTATATATATTATAGGGATCTTTGGGAAGTCTGTTGAATGAGAATAAAATTGCAGTCCATTTCAAGCAAACACATCAAAGCGATCTTTTGCAGTCAGTTTTGTCTCTCTCCCTATCATAAATTTGCAGATTCGCTTTGATTCGCAGAGACTGACAGGAGACAGTCAGCACCGATATACGATCTTAGAAGTGAAAAAGGTGGTCTGAATACAGAGTGACTTAAAGAGACCTCTAAGGGGTAGGAAGTTCTTAGGAGGCCTTCTGTTAGTTTCATCTCCTTAAGGGGAAAAACTCAGTTCCTCTGGTTTATTTCAGTTTATCATATCTTTCAATGTTGGTTACCCATTGTTTATTTGAATGAAAAGATTCTTTTTTTCAGTGCAATGCTAATGATCGGTTGGAGAGATGGTTGTAGTCGAAGAACTAAGCTGAATCACAATTGCTTCAAAGGTCAGTGATGACTGGAGAGTATCACTAAGAGGACACAATAGATAGAATATGGAAAAAGAATGGTGGACAAAAGAAATCCTCCAGACAACTGTTTTTAGCTAATGATGTCATATCATTGTTGACTAAAGTATTTGAAGCGGCAAAGTTATTCTCCTCTGCAGTCTCTATTACCAGTGCAAAACTCTGATGTCATTTTGGCCTTCATGTTACTTAAAGCCTGAATTTTCTCCTGATCTATGGACAGACAGAAAACGGCAGAGATGTAAATTTTCTCTGTAACACTTTACGACAAGGAACACAAAAAGATTCTTAGTTACTAAGACCACTTGGACAGGACATTTCCTTACTTGCACAATAGTTTGACTTCTTAATCTAACTCAAGTGTTGCTGTGAGGTATATCTTGCTTACATATTACCAATTGAACCCATGCAGTCACAAAAAATTGGAAAGAATGTCAATGCTAAGACTTGTGCACAACATCTTTTAACATATATTTTATGCAAACCCCAACACATTCTTATGCATTTATAGACAACTTCTGACAGTCTTGTGCCTTTGGCTTGTGTCAGTTACAGTTGTTGTGGAATGCAGCTGTTTTTTTCTTTTATGGAGTCAGAATCAGATTTAGCATTTGTATTTCATAAAAGAGTCAAAATGAACATGTTACAACTCTGGTATATCGGAGGATGTTTCCTTGAAATTGTACCTTCCACAGTCTATCTGTGTCATTCATTCAGTTTTTGAGTGACTTAGGACCAGTCCCACTTTCTGTCTTTGCTTAAACTCACCACTTTTCCTTTTACCCTTGCCTTGTACCCCTGTAGTATTCGTCTAGTCAAGTAGAAGTCCCAGGCGATTTTTCCAGATTGTAACTCCGAGTGAGGTACACTGCTGCAGTTTTACGATCATTATTAAACATGCAATGTAGTCTAAAATAAGAATTTACAAGTAGGTTGTAAAAGTTTAATCCCCATTTGATCTTAAACGTGCTTGACGTTTATGCAAATGCAAACAGGAGACAGAGACTCAGCGTATCATATTTAACTTCTGCATTCCCAAGTTTTAAAAGCAACAATGTTTCTGAGATTAACGCAAAGTGAGAGATTTTTCTAATGTGTGTGGGTGAAAGAATTCATTCTGTTGTGACATTTTGACAGCAATGAGAGTTTTGAAAAAGTGTGGGTCCACTTTTTTATTTTTAACAGCATGATTCTGGCAGATAAATTAATTAAATCATGAAAAGAAGGATATTATATTGCACACAAATATGAATTTCAAGTCACTAGACTAGAATGAATTAGAGTGCTGAAGATTAGTTAAAGCTGCATGAGAAAAGCCTGGGGTGGTAGTTCGAGTTCAGTGTTGTAGAAACATGAATATAAATCTGTCATCGAGTCGTGGCTCATTGTGGCCTTGTTATTACTGTAGCATAAGCCTGGAAACATCATTTCTGCTAGGTACTCCAGATATGTCAAGACTTACTCCCACAAGTTTAAAGATTGCATTATAATTAATACGCATGAGCAGTGGCACAGAATTGTGATTTACCCCGGGTTAGGGTGGATTAATCAAAATCATTAAACCCCAGAGTTTGCATGAAAGAGAAACACACAGTTCTTTCATAAGTGGTGTATTATATCATTACATCATTGGCTCATGGTTGAATTAATTAGACTTTTGTATAACTGAAGATAAAAGAAGATGCAGAAAACAGAACAAATAGGTACAAGTTAGAGAAGGAATTTAAAACAAGTACATGGAACATTTAATGTTTTGCATATATACTGATATGTATTAAAGTGGTTACAAGGTTGCCAAACAAATGAATGTAATATATGCCTTATCCACTCCTGGCGCCAGGACACAGTAACAGGTCTGGCAATTAATTCATCAAGTGAAGTTTGGATTCATAAGAGGCCAAATTCTAGATTTGATCATTACATTTTTGTCCCGTATCAAAGAAAATTAGGAATAGAATACCATTAAAGCATTTGCTTCTACTAGACTACTATCCCCCTGTGCCTTCGCCATGGCTTTTTTGTCATCCGGGGCTTTCTCAAAGGTTTAGTAAGATTCTTCTTCTGTGGTTTCAGGAAGACATAAGGAATCTCACTAAAGTTTCAGGAAATCACAGAAGAAGAAATTTACTTAAGCTTTTAAAAACCCCGGATGACAACAAAGCCGTTGTGGAGGCACAGGGAGAAAGTGAGACTACACACAGACTAAACACTGGTGTAATTAAGGCATTTTGTGGCAGATAATGTCTTATGTAGACGCTGAAATACGCTGCCCACTTCCATTTATGGATATATACGCCAGCGCAATGGATATATATATCTCCCGATAGACTTCAAGTAACTCCAAAATTGTCCGGGTGAGTTTATGAACGTATTTCATGCTATAAATAAGGTCAAGGTTAAAAAACAGTATTTTTCCTTTAATTCAACCCTTAGGTAGTGATAGGCAAATTGTTAGTCCAGCTGCATTGCTCATCAAAGTGATTAACTCTGATTCATATCATGATTGACGATGAATCAGACGAGTGGTGTGGACGGATGAAAAAGTCTGGTTTCCAGTATTATTTATGCTATCAAAAATATTGGCAAATTTTTTGCCACTCTTTTGCATCATAAATTTGGGTTTTATCCCATTCATCCACAATATTTGAACATATTAAATGTTGCCAGACTCATGCTCGAACAGGAGCAGAAAACACATCATAGTCCATTATTTTCTTTTTACTTAAGATGAATATGAAATAAACTTTCCAACCTCATGACTACACAATGGTGTCTGCATAAATAGAGATTTTACTGTCTTATGTATTTCTTGTTGGTTTCTCTAACAACATAAACACAAATTATTAGTTTATTATAAGCTACTTTGCAAAGCAGCCTTCTATGCTGAACTCTTAATCTGCACAACTCTGTCTTATGTCTGATACTTACAAAGTCAGCACTTGTTTGTTTACACTATGAGGTTCTACATCAGTTTTGGCATCGTTCAGTTGTTTCTTCACTCTTTCCATGTCTTAAACAGTGATTTATGTCTACACTTTCACCGTATATCCACATGTGGTTCATCTGGAGATTAGGCAAAAAGCCTGCTCCTGTAGGAAGCTGTGTCTGTATCGGAGTTTCCATACCTAGAGGTGTCACAGTGCAGGAGTGGCAGTGGTCATGTCATTGAAGATGAATGTGTAAGGTTAAATTGCAGTGTGCTCCAAATCCCATTCCCCAATGAGCCTATTGATCAAAAGGGGACAGCAGTAGCCATAGGCCATCATATACAGAGGTGTGAAGACAGAAGCTACACAGGTCATTAAAGACAAAAATCCCATGTAATTTTATATAAAGCATGCATAGTTGAATTATTTTTGATAGAAGGGCTGTCACTGGTGCTTTTCAAATTATGTGGTTTGGTTGACCTGCTAGAGGGTTGTGTTGATTATCCAAAAAAGTTGCTTTCAAGTTTACTGTGAAAGCCCAAGTACTAGGGGTGGGGGAAAAAAAAATCGATTTACATAAGAATCACGGTTCTTTGTTTAAGGATTTTTTAATCGATTTTTTAAATAATAAAACAATTTTTTTAAAAATGCATTCCAGGCTTTGTATTTTGCAGAAGCCCTTTATTTTTGTTCAAACGTATTTTATAGCTAGCGACCTAATTGAGGACCACACAATGTCTTTGATAAAGGCCCTTCCCTAAGAATTTAACTTAATAATGTGAAAAAGACACTTTAATGTCTTCACATGTCATTCTGTATACCAAAGCAGATGAGAGTAGATCATGATCAG
>JAPMNP010723871.1:0-13818 GCA_029874935.1 Atherina boyeri | reverse complement strand
GTGGTGAAAAAGTGTGAGCCATCTCGTCGCATGCAGGCTGCCTGCGCTGAATGAGAAAGCTAAAAGGTAATTTCACGGATAAAGAGGAGGCCTAATGCATAGAGGTAATGTAGCAGGGGATGGAACAAAGGCAAACTTTCATCTCTTTAAGCTTGGATGGAGAGAGAGTGAGAGAAAGCCAGAGAGAAAGCTTTGATGCTTTGAAAATGATAATAACAATCTCAAAGTCAGGCTCAGAAGAGAATGTGCACCCCCTCCTCACCACCACCTCTATCTCGCTCTCTTTCTGTGTGCCCCATCCCCTCCTCTTCTGCCCCCTACCACTTAATACAACCGCACAATGACTGTCTAGGACAAGGTGGGCTGTGGGTGTGTGTGTTGGTGCAAGGAGGAGGGGGTGGTGGGCAAATTGTGACACTTAGGGCCTCCAAAATTACTTGCAGAACAAACACAAAGACGATGAAAATTAAGGGACTCATTATTGTCTGAGATTAGAGGACTTCTGTGGACACACAAAAGGATGGATTTCTGCCAAGATTATACTTCACATAGGGAGTATGTTCAGGAATATTGAAATATAAATGTTGATATGAGTCATAGTTTGCTATTTTATTATCTTTATATCTTTGTTTTACATTAAAGAGCTGAAAAAAACTTACATCAACTTGATTGTCTCTATAGAAAAACAACATTTTAAGCTTATTTAGGTTACATCACGTGCCACCCCACTCTATCTGCTTAAACAGAAATGGCAGATGCATGAGATGCATAAGATGCATAGCAGCATTGTCTTTGAGTTCAACATTTGACCAAGCCCTATCAAGTTAAAATGATGTCTGCTTAAAACTTTTAAAGTACAAATCTCACTAAATGAAATCATGTATTTACATTTGAATAGGAAATGTAAAAATCTATTTGCCTTTGGTAATACATTACTATCGCACAATTTTCCCAATTATCAGTGAGGTGTGGACCATTTTTTATTGTCTTTAAATTGAACAGATGATGCATCTAAGTGCGTCAAACCGATTTGAGTGCTTGAGCTCCTGATCTTTGACCCTCCTGTGCTGAGGGGGGTAAACCATTAGTTGACTATGTTCAGTCACTTTGTGTGTAATCCGCATGGGTGTGTGAGTGCCTATCAAGTGGATCACCTCCCCCACTTTTCTTTTCTTTCATGGAAAAACACAATTTAACACCCAATCTTCAATTATTCAAACCATTTGCTCCAAATGCAATTTGACCCACTAACATTATCACTCATCTCTAGAGAGTGGATCATGGATGGCTTTAAACTCTCTAAATATAAAATATAATATTAATACATGTTGTTAAGTGAACGCATGTAAATGTATTGTTGTATTATTCTCAAACTGTTCATATAATTTATGGTTTTGTCCAAGGTGTGGCCTTCTCCAGTTGATGAGAATTTAAGCTCTTATCACAGATTGAATTCCTGCATGAGATGTCCTTGTGTCTTACCTCATTGGCTATTCTGTGCTGGTTAGCACCAATTGCACATTGAGAAAGACCTTTTTTATCCTTCCTCCCTCATTTCGTTTTTTTCTCTCCTGACCCCTCAGAGTATCACCAGACCTCAAAATTGCATTGAATATATAAATGCTAATGCTAATAACTGCTAGCAGGAGAAGATAATGTCCTTGACTGGTACAAGAAAAGATCCTTTTCTCTTACATGACTCACTGCTTCTGAATAACATTAGGAGAGTTCACATTCCAGCCTCTTATTTCTCTCCCACTTTCTCATTCACTTTTCTTTTTTCTTAATTTACCCAACGCTCCCACCCCCTCTCCAACTCTAGTCTTCTTGTAACAGAAAAAAAAAATACAGCTAAAGTGTAAAATATTAATTCATTTATCTGAGTGATAAGATCTTGCTGGCTCGCTCGAAAATTCCAATGACATCCATTTGCCATTAAGTCAACGCAACGCACAAGCAACGAGGCCTCTGGAGCCGGTCTGTCTTTGCACCCTCCTCCACATCACAGCTCAGTTTTAATGCCTCTGGAAGCTTTTCATGGTTGGAATTAAACTATAATACTTGTTTCAGTGGCATACATGTTAATGGCCTAGGCAAAGCTGTCAGTTAAGAGACAGGAGAAAACAGCTGCAGCGAACAAAATGGCCTCTTGTGGAAACACCCAGGATGTCTTCAGGACTTTTTTTATCATGTTTCTAAAAAGATGGAGATCGTCCTGATACTAAAATCCCTGCAGTTCTTGAATTGTTATCGTACATTCTGATTGGTCCATGTTTAAGAGTGTCCAGTGGGGTCCAAAAAGCCTCTTAGGCCTTCCTAGTGTGGCCTGTCAGCAACAATAGAAGAATTAAAGGACCCTGCTCT
Organism: Atherina boyeri; assembly: GCA_029874935.1. Classification (NCBI taxonomy): domain Eukaryota; kingdom Metazoa; phylum Chordata; class Actinopteri; order Atheriniformes; family Atherinidae; genus Atherina; species Atherina boyeri. The sequence goes on along the minus strand of JAPMNP010723871.1, from coordinate 11,454 downwards.
GGCAAAAAAAAAAAAGGGAAAAAAAAGCCCCATGACACGAGTAAGGAGCTAAATATTCCATTGTTTCATACAGGAACTTGCTTCTCTTTGAAGATGGATGTGAAGAGAGCTGTGCGGTAGAATTTGCCCTTGCCTAAGTTTCTTAAAAATGAATTATTTCTCGTCTGGCAGGCAGCTCTCCGGAGGTGAGAGGCTGCCTCTTAACATGAGCAGGTATCAGTCTTAAAACCGCTCAAAGTAATTGTACCTTTGAAGTCACACACATCACAGATGGCACAGTCAATATTGCACCAACTCGTCTGGGTACTTTCCTCCAGTTACTGCTATACTTCAGCTCTTTTCCTTGTGACACACACACACACGCACGCACACACACAAATACATTATTTGTCAAAAACGTTTTATTAAAAGAGGCCAACCATCAATCAATCCCGCAATCACTCATGCAATCACATTAATCATTCCTCTATGCCTTATTTGCATCATTTGGTATAAGAACACTCTGTCCCCAAGAGAAATGTACTTCACTGCTACTTCTTGTTCTGCACAGTCGTTTGACAGCATAGTCCTCATATCATGTCAGTAATGTTCAGTAAGAGCAATAGTCACTGATAACTGCCATTAGATTTCTCAGAATTTCAAATGAAGCAACTTTTCAAGACTGTTTTTTTTTCTTTTTGTTTCATCAACTTCATTGAAGTCAACAGTGGGGCTCTTTGTGACAAAATAGTTGGAGTAGTTGAGGATATAGAACTCAGAAGAAGGACTTAAAGTTGAACTTAAAAGTTTTGTATGCATTTTTTTATCATGGTGTCATAATAACATTGATTTTGTGCCAATTTTATATTTTAAATTGGAATGCAAGACACATTTATAGAGATAATGTCAACAATATTTTGATCATGCCAACAACAAAAATATAACAAAAACTTAAATAACCATAAAGATTTGCTCAGTTTTGGTAGAGATCACCTCATTTTAGATTAATAACTACAGATAAATCAGTTACCTGGTTTTCGCCATATTCTCGTGATATCACACAGTTACTGCACATCCAGGATGAGAATCTCTCGTTCCACCACAGTGGAACTGTGGAGGCCATTGGAGTCCTATGAACTCGTTACAGTGTGTTCAAGAAACCAGCTGGAGAACATTTGAACTTCTTTGACATGTTGCATTATATGCTGGAAGCAGCCATCAGAAGATGGGTACACTGTGGTCATCAAGGGGTGGACATGGTCAGCAACAATACTCAGGTAATCCGTGGCATTTAACAATGCTCAATTGTGACTAAGATGCTCGTGTGCCAGGAAGAGTATCCATTACACCACAACACTAGCAGCATGAACTGTTTTGAGTTGTTAACAGCACATTTTGATCCCAGCATCTAAATGTTGGAGCTAAAAATAAGACTCATCCTTTTAAGAATAAGAATATAAAAAAACATTATTAGGGAAACTGCACGGTTGCAACAGAATAAGTACAGTAAGCAGTAGCACACAACTAATGTCAAACAAGAACACAAAAGAGTAAACATTTTAATCTTTTATTGTCCAGTTTTGGTGAGTCTGTGTGAATTGTGGGCTCACTTTCCTACGTTGGTGGTAACAACGGATTATCTGATTTACTGATGCCTTTCTATCATTTCAAACCAGAATTCCTATTCTTCTCTCACCTCCAACATCGACAAGACATTTTCATCCAGACAACTGCAGTTCACTGGATGTTTCTTCTTCTTTGGACGGTTCTCTGTAAACTCTAGAGATGGTTGTGCATGAAAATACTAGATCATATGTTTCTAAAATACTCTAAAATATAATGCCACATTTGAAGTCACTTAAATCCCATCTCTTCCCCATTCTGATGTCCAGTTTAACTTAAGCAAGTTGTTATGACCATGTCTACATGCCTAAATGCATTAAGTTGCTGCCATGTGATTAGCTAATGATCTACTTGTGTTAACAAGCAATTGTTATGTGTACAGCACCTAATAAAGTAGCTAGTGAGTTTGATAGCTATCAATCCTAAAAAGGCAAATCCCATAGTACAACACCACAAATAATCTCTGGCAAGCACCAAATAGGGAAATAGCCACAGGTAGTCACATCCAACCACAAAACACTGAAAATGAGCACAACATTGCTGAAAACATCCATAAACAACAAAGTTTTAAGGGGAAAAGAGGGACTAGACATCAATCCATCTGTGGTTTTGTAACGAGAAGATGAAACAGATTAATCACAGAGACAGAGGTGTTCTTGTGTCTCTGCAGGTATAATGCTCTAAATCATTACCACCTTTCAGAGTCACTGCTTGAAAAGGTGTTGTTTCCAAATCCTCGTGCTGCTATCTGATTTTCTCAAAAACAAAATTTATCAGCAAAGAACACGAGCGAGACAGACAGTAAGGTAGGCACTGTCAGCTCAGGAAGAAGAGAAGGGGGGGTGAGGCTAACAACACAAACAGAAAAGAGCATTGAGACAGAGAAGCAGACAGCACAGGAAGACAGCAGAGAAAGTCAAGCTTGAGAGGTTACACAAGTTTCCTGCCTTGATTAATAAAGTCTGGCTGGGGCTCAGGTCAGCTTGCTGTTCATCTAGTGCTGTTCCAGCCTCACACAATTGCACACATTTGGTGCTGCCTGCCAGCTTTCCTGTGTTGACTGACATGCCCTGGCCCCTTTTAATTGTTCTTCAGATGGAGCTATGCCCAAGGCTGTATCTGTTAAAATTACAGATGTTCCTGGCCATTTATGTGACTGAATACATACACAGACGGAATTGCACTGCCCGATTCTGACATTTGATATGTTTGAATTGTGCATTTTTCTGGGTAAGACTGCAGGTGAAAGAATGCATGTATGTGTGTATCCGCTGGCTATTCAGCAAAACCAATGATAATACAATAATAAGGTCATATCAGTATTCATCTGACAGGCCGGAACAGGGTGGAGTGTTGATAGAAATTATATTAGGCCAGTCAAGATTAAGCACATTCACTCAAATACATACTCAGGTACTTTAAGCCTAACCCCTCATAATGGGTCCATTCAGCCACTGCATAATGGAGATCCTGTTTCAAACTGCATTTAAAAGAATCAAATAAAACATGTCATTTTGATCAAAAAGTAAGAAACACTCACCAAAATGCATCATTAGGACAGCCCTTGCCCACAGTTTAAGACATTAGGGGCGTTTAGCCATAAGGAGTGGTGAGCATAATGGGCTGGGTGTGGGTTCATCGGGTTGTCTGCTAACATTTTTATTGCCTTTTTGCTCCATACTTTACCCATTAAAGAGTTGGAAATGTACAAAAATTGTGTGCCAATTTGCCAGTTATTTGCCCGCTAAATGTTGAAGCACTTTGCTGTCATTTGGGGTGATCAATGCTTAATGAATTAGTCTGTTTTTCACCTCCGTTAAAGGCAGACGTGCTTAGCACCTTCCCAATCCCTCAGAGACCCTGTCTGATGGAAGCCTTCCACCCCTAATTTATGAAAAGTGAGGAGCTAAGCAGTTCATGCGTCTAGAAGTGCTAGCTTTTTGGTAAATTGCTTTTTGTGAATTCACTTGAGTCCAAAACGGAACTCAACCTCAACTTTCATTAAACGGAGGATGAAAGAATGTCTTGAGAAGTGGCGGAAATACAGGGGAAACAGAGACAGAGAGACTCGAAGATAAATGGCAAGCGCTCAAAGCAATGTTTACATGATGGGAATGAGCGTCCTAATGCAGTGATGATTGCTGAGTGTTTCCACTGATTCCATTTAGCCTATTGAATTAGCCAGAGCTGGAGTCAGCACGCTGGCCCCAGTGCTCCAGAAACAGACACCAAGGCATCAAAATCCAATTAAATGCATTTGTTAAATAATGTAATGATTGCCCAAGCATACTTTTCAGCTGGATTTTTATTCATTTCCAGCAATAAAAATGCCATTGTTTTCTAAGCTTCGGAAAAGGTTATGCAGATTGATAGAATTAATTGTCTGGCAGGCAAAAAATGTCATTAGAACACTTAGATGGCCATGATGGCCCATTTATATCCCCAGTCTGTTAGCGGCCAGGCATTTTAATTTGTAACTTGACATGATAATGTGACTGGTCCCTTGCTCACAGACAAAAATATTACATTGATTAAAAGAGACCGTTCATTCCTCCTTCCCAGTCACTGGACATGCAGTGTCCATACCCCTGTTAACTTTATCTTACTAACATTTAACTTGCCATGTAACAGCGCTAATCAGTAATATGCATATTTAAAATCATGCAGCCAAGTGTAAATGGACATTAGTGCAAATGGTTGTGATAAAACCGACTATGTTCTCAAATATATAAATCAAACTTAAGAATAACTGTGTGAAACATGATGATGGGCACCAAAGTAGATTATAAAGTGTAACACTTAAGAGAAGGTGCGTTTATGAGAAAAGTAAATATTTAATGCAGTGAATTGATATGTTTATTATCCATTTTATAAAAGCTTGAGACTTTGTGTTTTCAAATTTTTTTCAAGTTTTTTCTCATGGTGTGCAGAAGCCACTGTTAGTGATATTAACTGAAGCACTTAACCTGAAGCAATCCTGACATTAGCTACAGCAGCATGTCTGAATATACTGACCAGACTCCAAACACCTCCTCAGAGGTCGTGGTCTTGGCTTGAGACTGAATTAGACACGGATGGAGAACTCTCCTGCATTATGAGTGGGGGGAATGGGCTATGTTTCCACAGTAACATATTCCAGGGTGCGAAAGGACTGGATCATTAAGCCTGACTGGAGATTTCAAGGTGAAAGGTTAGAGGCGCTGAAGCCCAAAGGGAGCAGCGTGTGAATCTATCGCTGCACAAGGCTCATAAACATAAAAGTGATGCAGTATATGAAGCAAATTCAAGAAAAGCTCTCGATTCTTGACAATTAAAGAAAATAAACTCTATACCTTGAGTGTCATAAGTCAGTTTTTCTCCATCTCCAATCCTCACAAATCAGCCTGTAAGCACATTATAGTTACGCACTTTCGAATATATTTTAGTAAAAAGTGAAAATGATGGGTTGTAGTGATCATATGTCTTTCTTTGTCTTTCTATAGCATCACAGCTCCAGTTAGCCTCTTCTTTTGGAGCTGTTTCTGCTAAATATTCAATTCATTCCAGTACACTGTAAACGCTAGTAAGTTCACAGAACTCAAAAATTATTTTGTAACAGATTACAAAAAAATATTTTAGTGATGTCTTCAAATCTTTGAAGTTTACATCAAATATAAATTATATTTGCAGTTGCCTTAAATTACCGTAATGTTATCTTCTAAACATTGATATTGCTAATAAGGGAATAATTCACGCAACATGTTCAACGACGACTATACGATACGATGAAAAAAAACAACTGAGGTGGTGGTTTGAAGCTGGGGAATAAAAGCAATACTGCAAACAAATAAAAACAAATTAAACTTATGACATCATGACGCCGTGTGGTTCCTAAAGTTTTTAAGCGTCTTTCTATATATATTGAGTCTTGTTCAGTCAAAGTGGCATAAATCCTAACAGAGCTCAAAATTCTATAGTTTAGTCAACTGTATGACAACATTTGACTGGTACAACCTTATTAGTTATGAGCTGGTACAACTGTTTGGGATTACAGTGTAATAGATGGAAGTGGCTCATTGATTTATCTCACAAACAGGTAAGAGTGAATCAGCAGTCATTCTACTTACACATCCAAATAACATGTTGTACAAACATTTGATTTACTAATATTTTTTGGTTCAAATTAGGTTCAAGTCAAAGATATTGCTTTGTTTTTGTACAAATGCAAAGCGAAATTTACCTGACAGAAGTCAACATTTACAAATTGTGTTAAAGCAGTGAATCAACTAGAAAAAACCACAAGCAAAGTGCACATCGAGAACACAAAAAGACGTGTTTGGTGCTAAACAATAATGAACGCCTTCATCGAAGCTCCATCTTTTCTCTCCTGAGTGTCACAGTTGCCTAGCTTCTGTGACACATTTTTTTGTGTGCAATATTGTCTTTGAAACTGATAAAGCAGAATGATCAAAATACTTGGAGACAAACGGAGAGCCACTGGTTTGGATTTTTGATTTGTGAGACTGGAAGGTGCAACACAAAGAACAACTGATGACAGTTTCCACTGTGGTTCTATATACCGTTATAAACCCTTATCAACTTTCTCTTCAAAGCAGCCAGATGTGTTACATGTCCACACTTTGTACTGGGTGTCTTACACTAGAAAGGATACACAGTTGGCGCTTTGTAAGATGATGTATGTGTGCAGACGGTTAAAATTAAGATCTCAGCTTCACTAACAAACACAGTGTTCAAAATATTAGAAATGGCATTTTAATAATGAGCCTCATCCGATTTCACGCCATCAATATGTCAGTTTGCAGGCCCCTTTTTAACCTGTGTCTTTGGCATAATCTGAATCTCACCCTCAGGAGGGATGCAGTCTAAAAAGGAGAAATCAATAAAGAACTAAAGCATTCATGTGGATTCCCCTTGAAATCAGCTCGTCTCTGGGAAAAAAAAAACCTAATTCCCAATGTTTTCACAGTTGGTTTCCACTGAATTTTGACAGGACAGAAAAACAAGCAAGACCATCTTAAAAGACGACTACCAATGACTCAGAAATCAGTACAACTAATACATTATTTAACATATCAAGACCTACATATACTGTTTCTGATTTCCAAGTATCAAAAACAACTACCTTTGGATTCTTTCTGACCTCTGAACAAAACTAAAAACATGTAAAAAGCAAAAAAGGGGGGAAAAAAAGTTATTTGGAGTAGCAAAACAAGATCATTGAATTTCACTGGTAATAGTGTACAAATGTGTCTTCATTATTTCTAGCAAAAGCAGAGTAGGTAAAACAAATAAACACAGCATAAATTCACTGGGATGTAAAACTATCTCTTGGATGCCTATATTGTACCTAACAACAGCATTAGTAAAATATTGGTTCAACTCAAGGTTCATACAGCTTTCGATGAAAACACATAAATGTGTTGCAAAAACAAAATACCCGACTTTTAAAGTAAGTTAGGAGCAAGGAATCATTGTTTGGTCTTGTACCCGTTGTATAAGCCTTTTATTCTCCACTAAATATGCCAATAAAAAAAAAAATCCTTTTTAAAAAAGGATTTTTTTTTGTCAAAAGGATTTGATTTAACTGCTTTAACAGTGGAGTAAAAGGCAGCCACAATCACATTGCAAGCGACTGTGCTTTCTCTAAGCAGCTGGAATGAAGACACTCCAGGAGGTTCACGTCAAAACATTTGAAATGTAGAAACGAATTTAGAAAATCATATTGTAATTCCATCAACAGTCTATTTATATTATGACATTAAATTTAACACCAAGCGGAGCCCCGGAGGCTTTTTTAAAATGTGTGTGCATGTTGTTTTTTTTGTTTTGTTTTTTAAAAAGAAATTTAATGCAAATGGATTTTAGAGCACATAGATACAAAGCTTCAGTAAACAGCAATACATTGTCACTGGTGTTAGACAGCTGCTTTGTCAAAGCTGGCAGCATCTGTGAGATATAGAAATCTCTTTCTTTTGCATCACTGTCAAAATGCACCAACCGCTGCAATATTTGAAGCAAACACTGTCTTATAATTTGGCAACAAAATCAACATGAGGAGGCAGGAGAGGTGTTAGTGGAGTAAGTTACAGTACCTTACTCAAATTACCTTTGAGTTCGAGATTTTTTGGGATTCCAGAATGTAGCCAGAGCCTGAACCTGAGCTGGAGCCGGAGCCGGAATTTGAACCAGAATCAGGACCAGCACAGTGTTTTTCTAAAAACAATAGATTTCAAAGATGGACAATGTAACTTTCAAACCTTAGAAATTCCATGTTCCTGACATTTTGTATGCACATTTCTGAAGCCGTCATTTCCCAGCAACATCCCAAAGCTCAAAAACCGGTCTTAACTTTTAAAGATAACAAAAATAAACTCAGGTTGAAATGCAGCCGGGGACGGCCCAGGACACGCTGGAGGGACTACGTCTCTCGGCTGGCCTGGGAGCGCCTCGGGATCCCCCCGGATGAGCTGGCAGATGTGGCCGGGGAGAGGGAAGTCTGGGTTTCCCTCCTTAAGCTACTGCCCCCGCGACCCGACCTCGGATAAGCGGCAGAAAATAGATGGATGGATGAAATGCAGCCCTAGAGGATGACTTGTGGATTGCAGTGTGAGATCTAGATAGAAGGTGATGTGCAGAGGGTGTGACCAGGTTCCAAAAACACACATTAAAAAATATACTGAAACAAATCCTCCAATGTGATCGTCTGATGTGCCTTCACATATCTAAGGTGAACAGTTACATCACTACAAATGTGAAAAAATGAGGTACAGTCAAACCAATCAGTCCATCAATGATTACAACTAATCATTTCTTGTACTTCTAGATGAAGCAGCGCACAATGTTGTCACAGGCAGCAGTCTAGATGGGCTCATATTATAGAGAATCCATCTCATTTCAATGTGGATCATCAAAAGCTCTTGATTATCTATTTTTAATATGAGAAGTTTGTGCCACATAGAAGCAAGTTGGGAAAAAAGTAATTCCAGCTTCCTGTAACTTACTTACATCTCTGGTGGCTCCTGCATATGGCTGCTTCACTGAACTTCAGCCATAGAAAGGGTGTAGAATGAGCCCCCATCACATCCGAGGGTGACTGGATAACAAGTGTGAGGCAGTGAGAGAAAGGTGGAGAAAATAACCTCAATTTGCACTCATTTTCACATTTCTTTGGCAAATGTTGCAACATATTGGGTTTTGGCGTTGCACAGCCTGCTTTCTGTCTGGTGTGTGTGCATGTGTGTGGCATGTGTGGACAATGGGCAGACTCTCCTGCTCTCCTAGTTGTCCTAACCCCCTGTGGTGAGGCTGAATAACACACCTCATCCCGGGCTTCTTTTCTCCTGCTCACTCATTTTCACACTCGTCTTTTCTCTTCTTCCAAAAGGCTGAGACAAAGGCAGGCCTGTGTCATTGCCATTTTGTTTGTGTGTGTGTGTGTTAATGTATGTGTGTATCTAGACGTCCTGTCTTGCTCCTTCAGAAAATGGGCTTTATGTAGATGTTTGAATAGCAGCCACCCAGGGTCTGTTTGTAAATTGCTGTTCCCATAATTCCATCTGTGTCTTGCTTTTACGACACAGAAACTCAACGATTCTGACCAAAAACGTCTATATGTTCATGTTGTTATATTCTTTAAAGGAACACTTCGTGACTGCACATGGTACCTTAAATACTTCCCTTGATAAAAAAGACAGAATGCCTGGATTTATAAATATTGCAAGCCAATTTACATATATAATACAAAACGTAAAACTAACAAATGTGTCGTTTGAAAAAGAAAAGGTTTTTGCATAATATGATTTTAGTGAACAGCTTGAGGCTTCCTGTTTCCATTTTTTCATGGCACAGCAGTCTGAAGTATTTGAGCGGGTGATGGTTCTGAACTGCATTCAGACCAAGTTTTTGCATTGTCAGGCCAAGCAGGACCATCCCTGAATGAAAAACAATCTGAATGGCAGCTTATGTTGCCTCAAAAGCTGTGTAGATATTTAACAATAATGGCACCTTTATTGATGTAGCATGAATACACAGACTTTTTGTTTTATCATGAGAATGAGATGGAATATACAGTCTTTTCTTTATATCATTCATTTTTAACAAACTGTGTTCATTGACAGTTGTTTTTAGAACATTTTCATCCAATCATTTCCACAATAGAATTGAGCATGAGGACTCAAAGATCATGACTGTTCAGCATTGGTTCACCTTGTCCACAATATTCAATCAAAATAAAAGGTTTTGATAATTGCTAATCACTGCGTTTATGCTTTTTTCTTCATCTTCTTTATCCAGCATTTAAATTTTTTTACAACTGAGGGTTGTGAAATAAAAGATGTATTTCTATTTAACAGGAAATAATTGTCTTATGCATAATCCCTTTCCCCCAGTCTAAGGAAGCTAAGACCGCACCAAACACAAAATTAAAGCGGCTAAGACAAAAAACAGGACCTTCATCAAATCATGCTGCTGTATTGTAATAAATTTAAACCATTACTCTAACGCTGCTATAATAATAATATTTGATACACTGTGGATTCATGTTATTTATCATATGACAATATAATGTTTTCTTTTCATTAAAAGCATTTCTTGGTGACTCTGAAAAGGATGGCTGCTTTAACAAGGACACGAATGATCAAAGACTGCTCCCAATCTACATATCTGTCAGTTTATCTCTCTGTCAAATTACCTCACACACCTCACATCTCTATGTAGCCATTACATCAGATTACTTGGCAATAAAAGGCAAATCATCATGAAATTTTTTATCTAGATTTGCCTCCGCATTCTACAATTAATCCTTTACTTCCACCAATCTCTCCGATCTTGATGCCCGTCTCCAAAAACCATTTTATGCCCGTTTCAATTTTTCACAGGACTTGTGATGAAGTGCAATATTAAACCAGGTAGAATGCTCATTTTCGACTCATCAACAGGCCCAGCGTGTGAACGGGAATTTCCTGTGGTGGAGTAGAAGAGGAAACGGATCACTGAGTCTCCCTAAGGTCCTGCAGAGTGATTAGGCTTCAGATAGGAGATCATCAATTCATACTGGGATCTATACTGGCCATAATGATGGGGGAGTTTGTGTCTATGTACAATACATGTGTGTTTGTGTTAGTGTGTGTTTATGGAAGGGAGGAGGGGTGGTGGGAGATAGTCAATTAAAATGTGAGGCAGGCTAAAGAGAGTGATTATGTGCTGACCTTTCCAGCAGTTTTAGACACCCTTTGCGTGAAGGGGTTATAAGGGAACCTAAATGGAAACAGACACACACGCACACACACACGTACACTTAGAAATAGAGACTCCCCATGCACTGCATGCCCTGTGGATTTAAATTAATTAAACTTCTAGGTGATTTAGTGGAGGCTGATTGGAAGCTAATGTCCTTCTGACTGTTTACCTGCCCAAAGCTGAAACAACACACACCATATCTAATAGGCTGAGTAGGTGGAAGAGTGCACAGCCATACACATGCACTGACAAATCTATCTGACACACTACAGAGCAATTAAAGAACTTCCTCAACTGAGATTGCGTGTGTTGCAACAGCAATTGTAAGTATGACCAAGCGATAGAGCGAGCTCAATAGCTTGAACTTTATTCACGCTCAGGAGAAGTTTACGGTAAATAAATTGTTACAGAAACAGAACAGAACTTCAGTTCTGGTACCATATGTAAGATTCTGGTACCATATGTAAGATTCTGTCCAAAACTCGTACTGCAATCATGTGAAGCCGTAAGTAACCTATGTAAAAATGAGCTAATAATGTCCAAAATAGGCCAATAAAAATATACACAGAAGTTCTGGATACTTTAGAACCCTCCACCTCCCCCTGATTGGGAGAT
>JAPMNP010723865.1:0-18361 GCA_029874935.1 Atherina boyeri | reverse complement strand
GGGGGAAACCCAGATCAAAACATCAGTCCAAACAGATACATGGCGGCAAATGTCACACAATTAATCAATACACTCAATGTGGCTTAGAAATAAAACCTACTCTTCCAGAGCGGCTTTTGTTGGACACAACGGGAGTAGGTAACTCCTCATCGCTGGAGAAAGTGTCAGCAGGCGGACTCTTCTTGTTGTTCTGTATGGTCAGGTTTTTTAGATACAACTGCACGTACACTTCTTTCTTCTGATCTCCGCTAGGAAGAAGCACATTGTTTGCTGCAAGCTCGTTCTTCAGCTTTTCTTTCGTGAGAACCGACGGATCTTCGAGGAATTCTGCCATAACTTATTTCTAAATCAGTATGAGATTGCGCTCGCTGCTGCTCTCAGCTAACGGAAATAGGTTAGTGAAGAGAACCGCCACAAAAAACAACACCGGGAACGTGAGCGAATAGCGCTGTTGTCAAACAGAAGTGGCGCCTTCCCGCTGCCAAACCTGCTAAAAGCACAGAGGTGGTTTATCTAAATAAACCTGGAGTTCTGCTTATTAGCCTAAGAGCGACACTGTTTACAGATATAAATTATTTTTCGAAAACGGATCCACGCATGTGCTGACCATGAAACCCGTGAAAAAATGAGCAATAACTTGCTATAAATTGACTGAATTAGCTTAGCTTCAAACCCGGTCCACTTGCTACTGTCTGTCCGCGGTCGCAACAAGGCCAGAAAACAAGCTGCCTCGCCATTGGATGGAGGACGACAGTAAACCGCAATCTGATTGGCTTGCTATGAACGGAAAACTGGCAAGTCGCCGCCACAAAGGACCCGGAGGTTGTGTGTTTTAAACAGCTTTACATAAATCCTGTTTAAGATAATTGTAAATTTGTATAAGTTGTCGTTACTGGTATAATTGTTTTATAATACCATCAAAGGAGAGTTAAAAGTTACAAACGTGAATCAGAAGTAAAAAACACTGATAATGGCTTTTTGGTAGACATGATATGCTCTTTTTATTCTGCAGTAGCCTATTTATCACAGGATTTAGGACTTATTATTAGCTGACAACAATCAGCTAATAATGATAGTTTATGAAGGCTTAACAACATAGCAATGGGCAAATATAAATCGATTTAGATAAAGTCGTACGCCCCCTTCTGTCAGAGGGGGGCAGCAGAACCACGTAATTCAGAAACACAAAGGATTGAAGTTCCACATTTTCAGTTGTGCTTTGATTAGAAAATGCGTTTTCAATAGCACAGTCCCCCCCCCGCCCCCAACATCCAAACACCTAGATAATAGTTGTCAAATACGAGGATTGTGACTTTTTTGCAGCCTTGTATTGAGAATGGAAAATAATTTTGCTTGGACTGTCTAAGAAAAAATAAAACATTAATAAACTATGGGCTGGACTTTTTTTTTCCTCGGCCCAGCAATGAGACTGAAGAGTCATTTTGTTTGTTGAATCTCTTTATATTAGATGATACCAGTAAATTTGATGGTTGGAATAAGTAAAATTTTTTTTTGCAGGATCTGTCATCTTCAAGGTAATTAAAATGTATTAATAAAGGAAGAGGCAATTGATGGATTAACCAATGAGTAAATAACTCACTAATGCATGACGGTATTAAAACATGTTTCGTCTGTCTCAGGACTCTGGGCATGCTGGTCTCTAACACCCCTTCCCCCAATAACTGTGGGGACAGTGGTTTGAGGTGGCACTGTGCGGCTCCCCGCTTGTCCATCAGACTGGCCTCTTTGGGATGCTGCTGCAGAAACCAAGCAATTGATCCCTGCCTCAGCCCCAGACCACACTAAAACATAGCACTTCAAGTATAGTTCAGCTTTTCCATAGTTGATTTGCCAATGGAGTGTAAGCGTAGAAAATGTTGAGCCCTTGAGAAACACCTCTTAAGCTTTCTTTGTATGTAATTTACACAGAAAATAAGGTTCAGGCCAAAAATCATAGAGAGCGCCTCTTTAAGCATAACAGTCATGGCCTCTGAAAAATGATCAAAGCCTACTCTTTAATCGTCAACATTCACATTTTCAAAATGAGTTCATTTTAAATGAAACTGCTACGCCTGATGTCAACCAGGCGGTATATTCGATGACATTTCTTGACAGATGAATCTTATATAAATCTAGAGAACAAATGAAATAACAGACAGACAAAAGCAATTTATTTTAAAATAACAACCGGTGAGCAGTTACAGAAAGTTGAATTGGCAATTGAATTATTAAATGTTATGTTGTCCTTGGATAAGATGGTGCATCTCAAATGAACACAAACTCCAACATCCATGCTTTAAAAGAGGATTTCTGATCATTTAGAAAAATGTTGAACACAGACTCCTCAGTTGAGTTTATCTTGGATTTTTAGCCATTTCTAAATCCCAATTGAGCCAACCACAGAAGTACCTTAGGAAAAGTCAACCTTTACCACCCAGTGAATGTCTGATCCAATTCCACTGACACAACAAAATATATACTTGTGAAATTAATCAATGCTGCACAGTTTCTGCACACTGTAAGATAATAGGTGTGTCCCCTTTTGGGGATACATGTGTTGCTTGGTCCAAAAGTGTTTTTCAGTTAAACAAAAGTTTCACCTTAACATCCTAACATAATCATAGCATTTTATATTGCCATGCACAAAAAAAAAAAAAAAAAAGAGGTCAGTTTTCCTGCACTAATCTATCACAATAATCTCTAATCCTCCAAAGATGTTATTACTCACTGCCAAAATAATTAAGATCAAGTCCTGGGTAGTTTCCTGTCCAATAAGGAGGGTAGGATGCGGGCAGCAGGAGCTGTGTATTTCACCGGAGTTCAGATTTGTGTGTCCTGGCCTTGGAACAGCCATCTAGTAATGCTCACGCAGTATATTTTCATCTGTTGACAATCCAAACTCTACTTAAAGGACACACACTTAGTTGTAGGTATTTCTGTCAGAAGGAAAAATGAGACTGCCTCTCTGGCCTTGTTGATGCCCATTTGGCCACCTGCCTGTTTGTATCATAAGCACTCCTCTATATATTTGTATTACTATTATGATTTGAGTTTTTCCCGTTTTATTTGGCGATTGAATATAGAGACACACTTGCTCATGTCCTCACTGAACTTAAAGTAAACATTATTGTGTGTGAAGTGAATGAAGAAGTTCACACTGTGGCACTCATGGGACATCATGTTGGATCATCTGGGGGAAAATTTAGTGCAGGCCATCAATCTCCATTATTTGTAGGGCAGAGACATACAAAGATAAACATATGTATTATTCTAAGACACCCACTAAAAGTGTTTCCTACAGTTGCTGGTAAATTTTGCAGCAGTAATACAGCAGTTCTTCAATCAGCAACACAATTCGGATCTTTGTTCGTGTGGAACAAACAGAGTCCTCATCCCGAATAGTGCGGGAGTATAAGGATGTCAAGGAAGCTTGCAGACTGAAACCACCTCCGTTTCAATCTCAGATGCAGACAGCAAATACTTTCTCCCCAACAGCATGCAGCTTATCTCCACCATTAAAGGCCATATAATGAAAAAGATTATTCTGAAAGCCCCAAAACCATCTCCTGAATGAAAGAATAAGACAGGTCCATTTGACCATAGATGCTCTCACAGACATACAAGGAACTATCAACACATCTACCCATCGCAATAACAGAACAGGCCTCCAATTTGACCAAAAAAGCACAGCTAGCACAACATGAGAAGAGCAAGGGAAATTCCAAACCCTACAGCTGAAATCCATCATGAGTCTGAAAACATAATTAAAAGGATACATACCCAATACAAATGGATATTTGGGACCTTTGGGTGTAAAATCTATATAATTGGAACACAACAACCAGAAAAGGATGTTCTTGCAAAAAGAGTGAACTTTGCCATATCATCACAACAGCCACCAGTGGCATATCTCATCACTGCCACTGAGTCAGCAATAAGGAATAATAACATAACAGAGGCTGTAGTAGAAGTCTCCATGCTGAGGTGTACACGAAAACAACACAGACAGGCCAATACTTGCTCTATGAATCTCACTACCAACTGGAACATTTATATGTTCTGTCTTCAGATGTCTGCACCATCCCCACAGGAACACAAGCATGTCAAGAAAGCACTACAGACCAGTGGATATCCGAGCTGCTGGACTTTTGTCAAGTCAGCAAACAAATACAAGAAAAAACACAGCACCAAATAATTATGAAAAGAAGAACAAGCACAAAAAAATGCCATTCCATATGTTGCTGGAGTGTCTGAAAAACCTAGAAGAATCGTCTCCAAGCGCAACATTGCAGTGCATTTCAAACTCAACAAAACACTAAGGCAGAAACTGTCTACCCAAAAGATATAACAGCCAAACACAAGATTATCAGAGAGTATGTATGTATGCAGTCCAGTGCAATGAGGAATGCACAGATCTCTAGATACAGGAGAAACCTAACAAGCACTCCACAATCGCACGGTGCCACACAGAAGAGCCGGCTCTTCAGGTCAAGATTCAGCAGTCCACCTAAATCTTGAAGATAAGAGACTCTCTTTTGAGGACAGTAATGTGCATGTTTTGGACAGAGAAGACAGATGGTTTGATAGAGGATTGAAGAAGCCATCAATGATAAACAGGGAAAAAAACACATTAAACAGAGGACATGACAGTCCAGTTTCATCTGTCCAACCCTTCAGTGCAGCTTTGTCTCTCCTTCCCTTGCAGTATCAGACCGACTTGGCATCGACCAACTTGACTCTGACCCTGTTGCACATGATGTACCTGGCATCAGCCACCTCTTCACGCGGCATGTTTTTGTCCTTCATCTGTTCTTTTAGCGACAGCATCATTTGGATTCCAACCATTTTTGAAACAGCTGACCTGAGCTGAGCACTCATGAATTGAAAAACCCTCAGTATGAATGGTCAAACTAAGCTTATAAGCCTGGAACTAGTCACTATTCGTGAAGAAACCTTATGGATGAGAAATGTGAAACGTTTGTGTTGCACCCTTAAAGGGACACACCACCATTTGGGCAAATATACTCCTTTTCCACCTTCCCTCGAGCTAAACAATTGAGTTTTACCTTTCCCTATTCATCCAGCCGTTCTCTGAGTCTGTCGACCACACTTTGACTGTGTGGCTTTAGCTTAGCATAAGTCATTGAATTGGATTAGACCGTTAGCAGCTAATGCTATTGCAAACTCAATTGTTTAACTTAAGGGGAGGTGGAAAATGAGCACATTTGCCCAAATGGTGGTGTGTCCCTTTAAGGCAAGGCAAGTTTATTTGTATAGCATATTTCATGTCGACAATTCAAAGTGCTTTTTCATAAAGCATTAAAAGTATTACAACAGGGTGCAAAAGAAGCATTAGGAAATACATTAAAAACAAACTTTAAAAGAAATAAAGACAGAAAAAGCTAAAATAGAATAGAATTGAAGTTACAGTGTGACAAATTGTAGATTGTTTTGATAAAAAGCAGCAAATAACAAAGTTTTTAACCTTTATCTAAAAATGCTGCGAGTTTCATCAGACCTGCTGTTTTCTGGGAGTTTGTTTTTCATGTGAGGAGCATAAAAACTGAACGTTGCCTCTCCATGTTTAGTTCTGACTTTCTTAACAGAAAGTAAACTTGACCCTGATTGACATGAGGGATCTGGTTGGTTCATAACAAACCAAAGCAGACATGACTCTATCTCGATTTTGGAAACTTTATTTGCTCCGTGCTGTGAGCATTTTTTTCATATGTGGATTTTCTTGAGGCAGCCAGGACATGCAATGTGACCATGATACACACACATGAACTACCAGCAACACACACACATTCTGTGCCAGGCTGATGATGTACTGTTGCTCACAGTGTTGCATGTTCCTGCGCCATGCAAAAAAACAGATCTAAACCGAACAACGAACAGATGACTCATGGAATCACCTAAATGACAAAGGAAAAAAAAACTAATGAATGTAGCTGAAACATTTTCCTGCACAATATTGCAATTATAATTTATTAAGCCTTAATATTTCCAGGCTGCAACATTAACAAGAGACAAAGAATTCCAGCTTTTGATTCAAGCTTATAGGACTACAAAAAGCTTATTTTGAAACCAGAGGGGTCGCATCCTGCTGGCCTCTAGACAGAATGCAAATTTGGCATGCCCACATTGGCTTCTCTTTCTAGATTCCAAGGCTACAGTCAGCTTTAATGTACACTCATCGCATAGGAAGAATCAAATAGAATTACAACATACAAACATAAGTAAAAAAAAACAAAACCATTGATAATTGTATTTACTTATTCATAATTATTTTATTTCCTCAGTTTCATTTAGTTTTGTTTTTTACATCCAATTGTGTATTTCAAGCCTGCAGCACATAAAAAAAGAAAATAAAGAATAAAAATTGTGGTGCTTTCATCACTTTGCAATCATGCCATTTCTTCTCACAACACTTAAAACATGATGACAAATGTTTCTCAAGGACAACCCCCACTGGGAGATTAGTTCCTCAAAGACGCAGCCTTTTGTGGGTACTGTTTTTGTACAAAATCTTTATTGCATTGACTTTTTGGCATCACTCGGTTTAATAAGATCTCTACCTTTTTAAAAACCTCATTGCAAGCCCTAAATTACCACCATCCCAACATTTTCGAATGTGCTGCAGGCTTGAAAAGCAAAAATCAATTCATATTAACAAACTGAATCACGTTGACAAGTCAAATAATTAAATGTACTGGCTTCACTCTGCCTACAATTAAATAAACATAAAAGTACATGTAAGAGTAATTGTGGGTTTTTTTGTTTGTTTTTTCTGCATTTCCCATATCATCACAGGTTTCGTTGACAGCAACTTATGTTATATTGGGGGTCTTGGCTCTAAAGGTTTGAGAACCACTGCTCTAACTAGCTCCTGAAATTAACTTTATGAGGTCAATGTTGTGTTAACAGCTTGTTCTGCTGCCTCCCAGTGGCCAAAATAAATCTACTGTGCCCAAGCACAGACCCGAGCCCTCCAGGGCAAAGGACTTAGAAAACACTGTAATTCTATACTCTAAGAAATTAAGGGAATTTTAATCCAAAAACTACCATTAATGCCAAAGTTTTTATGTCATTCATGCATAATATGGTATTAAGGGACTCATCTCATTTGATAGATTTCAGACAAAAAAATACTATCAAGGTTCATCAAGAGGTAGAGCCTTTTCTAATGTGCCTGACATGGCGGAACCAAGTGGCTGATGGTTCACGACTAAAAAAGAGAGGGCGACCTCACACAGGTGACTGCCAGACTCTTGAGTTAACAGGAAAGAAATATTTCCGTGCTTTACTTGGCTGAATTTCTCAACAGATCTGCCTCTGCTTAGTTTTTCTATTCGCATGGCTAAACACTGGTACCAGACCAGTTCGGGAAGAGCCAAAGACTTATTTATAAAAAAACTTCTGTAATGTGTCTGCAGTGACACTGCCATGCCGCTTCAATGTTTCCTCTCTTTTGTAGATGCCTTGGTTCTGAGGTCACAAACCTACTCACTGAAATGAGAAATCGCTGTTTGGAAGTGTTAAGCTAATGTGATGAATGAGAAGTGGACAATCACCAGAGACTCTACACCACCCTTTAGTGCAAGTGCTCAATGAATACAGCATTTTATTGCAATCTTTGGCAGACCTTTAGGTCAATTTCCATATACGCACCGAAAAAAGTAAAGAGAGCGGATTTTATCAAAGCTGACAACAAGAAACCTCTTTGGGGATCGTTGTGTGAGGTGCCTCCATAGTTAACAAGACTGTGCTTGTAATTTCCTTACTGGTCGATGTTCTTTCTGGTGTCAAGTTTTTCTATATAATAGTTCTCAGCTCTGTATCTTCTGCAGCCAAGACAAATCTGGTACTTTAGACGATATCTTTTTATCTTTTCAATCTTGAAAACGGACACTTTTGGGCCTCAGTGTCTCGCTGGCAGAATGAGTTGCTCTTCAGTTGGTTCCATTATTCGGAGAAAGGACTAGGAGGTGCATCATGTGGGTAAAAAGCACTTGCCACCATGTTTACCATTCTTCCAGGAGGCAGTCTTGAAATGAGGAATCTTGTAGCAGCTCATAGTTTTGGGTAGCAAAACACCGGGGGCCTATCGATGCTCTGAAGCTTCACAGCGAGGCTCATCCGTGCCAGCGGTAAAGGACAAATGTGCCAAAGTCTGCTGGGTTTGGCTCTATTCTCACCCCCTGGCGTCCAACACTGATGTATCCAGCTGAGGTACAATAATTTGACACCTCTTAAGCAGCTGGACCCTTTAGCGTGACAACCACTGCTTTGTTTTATATTCCTGCCTATTTTGAACGCAATAAAAAATTACAGTCAGCAACATCTAAACTGTGTTTTTATCCACTTTGGACTTCTGCCCCTCCCCACCCCCTTCAATCTCCTTTATCCCTCCCTTTCCGATGTGGGATTTAACATACACTTTGTGGTAACCCTGCAGAGTTATCAGTTTTTTCTATGTTCTCTCACACTGAATAAAGGCTTGTTTCTCTGCGCCTGCTTGTTAAGACTTCAAGGACAGCTCCTTCCATCTGGTATTAAGTATTGCTGGTGCCAGTGTCGGGTTAACTGACACTCCTGCACTTAAACTAATGGCAGCGAACAGTCATCTCCCATGAGGTGTTCACCTTGGAAAAAAAAAATCACCTTGCTCCCTCATCTACAATCACAGTGGTGCTCTCGCCACCCACTGAATGAGACCATGGGCATGAAAAGGGGGATTGTTTCACTATTCAGGCATATATGAGGGCAAATGAAAACATGTAATACGCATGTCCTGTCTTGGATTTGCTCTCCTCCGAAGTTCAGTGAGACATTGAGAAGTGAGAGAAGTGAAGCAAAAAGAAAGAATCAGCAAATCATGATATGATATAGTGTCAAAGAGGCTGAACTTTCCTATGTAGTTCTTCAGTTTATGTTTTCATTCACAGGCTTAAATGTAATGTTGGTTTAAAAAACAGAACTTGGGACAATTTATCCCTAATGCTGATTAACTTTTTTCTTCTTTTTTGTTTACTCTGAGTTGGAAGCAAATAGCAGTTTTTCTTCATTTCAACTCATAGATTTCTTGTGGGTCTGAAAAAACAAGAAAAATGTTTAAGTTTAAATCTCCATCTAGGAAAAGAAAAAGGTTTTACAAGTAAATTTTTTCTATTTATATCTTAACTAAGTGGTAACTCAATTATCTTTAGGTGAGCCCAGAGGAAAGAGAAGCACCTCTCAGACCTCAGGAGAGCAGCATCATCATCAACCGTCCTCCTCTGAACCCCCTTCTCAATGGAAACCTAAACAGCTTTTTAAGAATGGAGTTTTTAAGTTTGTTGCTAAATATAGGCCACCTGGTGGGCGGTGGCAGGTTCCAGAGCCATTTTCAACAAAGATGAGCCCCAGGTCCTGGCCAGGGCCCGGCGGGTGGTGACTGCCGGTGGTCCGCCTTTCTCTTATGCACCGGCTCTTAAGTAAACACTGCAATCCTGCGGTCAGCTACAACATGGCAACGAGCGAAAGGACTCACTGTGCAGTTACACACAGCTATGGTGTGTTGTCTCCTCTGGCCCACTCAGTCCAAGCCCCTCCCTGTCACAGAGGCCTGGGCTGGGGTCGAGGGCTAGCGACAGACCTTGATGTGTGATTCCAGGACCCTGCTGGGAACTCCTGGCGAGGGCAGTGTTGGACTTCACCTCCTGGACCCCTTTGACCAAACATTTTCCATCTAAAAAAAAGAAGTCTAAATTAAGAACATCTTCATGTTTATTGCTTATTAATAATTTTGATAAGTACAATACAGTTATTGCACTCATCAAAACATGTAACAGAACATGTAACTATGAGAAGCTATGATCCACTTCCTTCAAAAAGACATCATGCATAGTATGTTCAATGCAATGCTTTTCAAAGTGCGATATATAATAACAAATACTTTGTAAGTTTGCCTTGAGTCAAACACAGCACATACAATAATAACGGATATCTTTATAGGGACAGTCTAAAAGGCTCACCGCGTAGTAAAATAAAGAGAAAATTGCACATTGATAAGTTTAGCTTGTTACAGAATAACATAAATATCAGATCTAATCCTGAAGTATTTGAAAACTAAGCTTTTTATCAGAGGGGAAGGATAATAAGTTATTAATCATCACTATCAATTCCAATAAAGAGCCAGATTAATCAAAGTCGGGGATAGCTGACCGCCCCAGAGCTTATCCACTGAGGAAAATAAGGAGCAACAGGTAAGCCTTTATCCATTGAGCTCTGTTCTCGCGTTGCTCTCCTATACACGGAGATCATAATTTAGAAAGTCTCAGTGGCTACCTGTAAGGACCACAGGGGTGGCAAATAGTAGGGCTGCGGCTTTCTGAGGTTCTTAGTGGTGCGGGCAGAAGGATTTACGGTAACTCTCAGACAAGCGTTCACAGCTTGGACTTTTGGCATGAATTCGATATTGTCTCTGGCTGAGCATCAAACCCACTGAACCTGAGGTCCAAAAGTACCTACACAAAACCCGAGGATGTTTGAATGATAAATCGCCGACATTTAGTGGGAGAACAAAAAAATATTGGCCTTGCTGGGGATATCAATTTTAATCTTAATTTACAGTGAGGGCTCATGCTGGGTGGTTTGATTGACCAGAGATCGACTTCTGGTTTAATTGACACGCTCTCCTCGTTTGGGGCGAGGATATGAGTTTTCCTGCAAATTCAGCACAGGTGTAACAGTAGAAAGCAACTGTGGAGTCTTAGGAGTGCCACAGTAGCTAGTGGGGGTGATATTGAATATCAGCAACGATTTAAAGTATATTGACCAAGTTATCTTTCAGTTAATATCCAGTCCTTTCGGGACACACAATTTATTTCTCTGTGTAACTGGGCCTGCTCTTAGCCCTCCGTTGTAAGGAACTTCTGGTTTTGATAAAAAAAAAGAAACCACTGTCATGAAACTCTTGGAGCAGTGTTCAATGATAAAACCATATGGCTGCATAGCTTCTAACATGCAGGGTAACATAATGGATCAATTGTGTAATCTGTTTTGCTATGCAAGATTAATGTCGACGTGAGGACGTTTAGGATATTATTGGGATCATTGTCTTTTGTGTTACACTCAGGTAAATAGCATCATATAGCATCATATAGGAAGCTTATGCTGTATCTCATTAAAGTGCTACCTGCTGATGGTGCCAAGAGGTGCTTTACACGGCTGCAGGTCTGAGTTTAAGGTCAGAGAGGACGCACTGAGCCAAACACGCCAACCGCCACCCTGGAGAAAAAAGCTATGGTGCTAATATTAGGGGGAAGACTGATTACAGCGCTACTATTAGGTTTTGGCATCCACATTGGTTCGCAAGTAGGAACGCCCTCAACACTTCTCTTTGGTGTTCATGCCCTCGGTCCTCAATGGCACACTACATGATATTATGAGGAGCCAGACCAAACATGCCAAGGCAGACCACAGGGTTACTCACAGCCCCTGCACATTCTTTTTGAGGCTGAAATGTGACCTGGTCCTATTTTTCAGCAGCTTGTCAGACTCAGTGTGGTGCAGGGAGGTAAACTAGGAAGGAAAACTGTTGTCACCTTTCTATTGCTCTTACTTTTTCAGATGGCAGCCTCAGGTGTCAAAATGAGAGGGCTGGCCGTCACCACAGGTGGGGAAACAAAGGATGTGCTTACAACATCAGTAGCAGACATTAAATGGAAATGAGTTTATTGGTGAAACTTTGCAAGTTGATGGACACACTCTGGTAAAGCAATAAATGTACAAACCACATGGGCTAAGGTACGCATTGCCACATGTGAGACTGAAATTGAAGTGACAACATAATGATTTGAGGCAAATTCAATGAAAATCTTTATAACAGCTTGAGGAAACTGCATGTCCAGCTGTGTGTAGATGCTAAAAACATTGCTTTCTTGGATTATGTCGACTCAGTTTCCAAGAACATCTTTTTCTGTTTCCTCCCTCTATACTGTTTGAGAGAAAGCTCTTGTTGGACAACATCATCAGAAACCTGGACTGAAAACACTTTCAGGCATTCAATATGTCCAAGCTTGTCATCAGATGAAGCTTATTTTGACAAATGTTTGTTATGACTGCTGCTAACCATATCCACCAACTCTGCGCCCTGCGAGAGGGGACTGAGAGGAAGTCTTACCGTCAGTTAGGTCATACTTAGTCCAAGCGAGCTTTTAAGTGTGTGGATAATGAATAGACAGTGACATGATGAATAGGAGACATGCAATAAAACATCCTCACATGTTCATCAAAATTTCTGCTTTAATGATAATCACACTGGAAAGAGATCTTTTCCCAGAAATGTTTCAGTTGGGTGGTCCTCTTTGTAGGAAACTCCAGCCTATTTCCCTTCAGTGTCTGTGATAGTGTAAACCAGATCAGACCTCTAAAATTTAGCTGTTCCCTTGATGAGCAGGGGTTTCTTTTTCCTTCATCACTAAATAATAGACTGAGGAAATATGAACAAATAATGGCCCATGACTTCATGAGCGATTACTTTAGTTTTTTCTTTTGCTTTTCACTTGTTCCAGTACGTCCACCAGCTTCTGGTGAGTTACATTAGGAAAACTTGTTTTAATCAATGCCGCAGGTTTTAAACTTTACATGTTTTTGGAGTCTCCTTCTGTTGATCTGTTAGTGCCTTTACTTCGATCCACTTATTGCCACAAGCAGGCCAAAAGTACTTCACTTTACTTTAAACATCTATTTTCTGAACGACCTTTTTGGAATTCAAAGTCACAGAGGCTGGATCCTATCACAGCTGTCATGGGGCAGGAGGTGTACTCTGGACAGTTTTCTAGTTCATCACAGATCTTGTTTTATTTTTTATTTTATACATTTATCTTTAACTTTCAATATTGTCTGTCATTTTCTTATTTTTATTTCCACACATTACAATAGTCTGGCCAAAACTGGAATTTTAGAAATGCATGTAAATGTGTTAGTCCAGAGCTCTTCGACACCAGTCATTGAGAGTTGTCCTGCAGGTTTAAAGGAGCATGGGGCAGGATTTCTAAAAAAAACCAAAAAAACAAGCATGTCAAGTTTTTTAATGCTATTGGGTGATGAAGCGTAATAAACCAAAAGGAATGAGCCAACTGGCGTATTGCTCAATTTTCTTGGACAGGCTATGTGCTGTAAAATGTGCTGCAGTTCAGGGACCGAATTTCTCGCGCTGTCCTACGGATGTGACGTCAATCCACGCTGCTTGCACATTCTCGACAGCTTCAAAACAGGAAGAAGATGGTCGCGGTTGATTCTACTGTGGAAACTGATTCTTCCGGTATTTCTAAACGCCCAAGCACCACTCAAAGCTTGCTAAAAAGTGGCACTAAAAAGAACAATGTTTTATCAGCGGTATCTCCTGACTCAAAAGCGAAATATGATAAAAGTCAGGCTGCCACCCGTATATATATCGGATATGCGATCGACAAATGGAGGCTGGTTCAACTAGATCTGGTACTGAGAACAGATACTGTTAGAGTGCGATGTCTGTCACCATAGACAATCTTTGGACCCATGTGCGTTGTTTTATGTGAAGTGTTCTGGTCGCTGTTCACTAAAAAAGCCGTGCCTCCTCTACGATGTAGTAGAATAGCGAGTGAGTGTTATGCACAAGACTCAGAGCATTATGTCTCCTGCGTGTCTTATTCAAGCAATTGAACAAGTGTATTCCACTTGAGAGAAATGTCTACATCGGCTGAGACGTAGGGAGAGAGCTCCTGGACTGCGAGGGAGACGACCGTTGCTAGAGACCCACTATGCTGACATGACTAATTTCTTCGTGAGCAGGTAAGAAACATCATAGGTTGTGTTTAGAGCTTTATGAAAATGATATCAGCTCACCGATGACTCGGAGAGACCTAGTGTGCTGTAGCATTAGCTGTGATCATGCAACAGCTGCTGTGTACCACTGAATGTTTAGAGACCGGACATTTTCCAAACCTAGCACCGGGTTCATTAGAATCATGTCATATTGGACCTACAGCCCAACCTGTAAGCAGGGACAGCACTTTAGCTGGTATTGGTATTGTTTGTATTTCGACATGGGGCTTTTTTTTCATATGTGCGCAGTGGTCTGGCAGTCGGCTATGTCACTGTGAAGAGTTTGTGCACGCTCCCGTGCCGTCTTGGCTGGTGGCTGCAGTTACTTGCAGCGCCGGCCGTGTCACTCGCGAGTTTTGTTTCTTCATCCTTTCAATGTTTCCCTGCAGCAACACCTGACTCACATTTATAGACTCATGCAGAACCTCATAACAAGCTGTTGTGGATAATTTTTTCATTTGAGTCAGGTGTGTTGCAGAAAGGAAACATCTAAAACCTGCAGAACAGTGGGTCTCAAGGACCGTAGTTAAAGGCAGGGTCTATGATGTTTTTCTAGAGCACTTTTTACAATGTTGATTTAATTCCTCTTCAACACCCGATTATAACCAATACATTAGATGCTCTATCACAAAAATAAAAAAAAGATTTGTCCCCTGGTGAGCGCACAGGACTGGAAAAACACCATCCAATCATTTGGTTCTCCTGTCTAAATGATTGGATGGTGATATGTCAATCAAAAACAGTTGGCATTGGTCCCTCCCCCTCCCCAAGACACGTCCAAGCATTGTGTGTTCCTGTACTCTGGAGGTGTGGCTTCGGGGGGAACTCTGAAGAAAGGGGTTTGGACTTCTGAATTGTATATTTTCAAAATTGACCTTGTTCAAGCTATTTTTCCAGAAACGTGGACCCTACCTTTAAAGATTCCTGAATTGGTCCGGCTGAAATTGTACAAAACTGGATTAACACATCAAGATAATGCTGTTGGATCTTGATTTACTCCAGTATGTGTGTGCTTAACTACACTGAAATGATTCTAAGTGCTTTGCAGAAATTGGTTTCATTGGAAGAGATAAAGAGGGATAGATATGCGGTCACAAAACTAAAATCCAAATTAGTTCAAAGAACATGACAGCAACACAAGTCATATTTCAAATATATATACTATACCTGTGGTGTACCATGAACTACTTCTCTTTTGTGCAGATTGATGAGACTAAATTTAAACCTCAAACAGTGGTGAACCAGAAGGGCAGAGTGCATGTTTCTGGAAAGTGATCCAGTTCTATAGAAAATGTAATGCGTACGTCTGTCGATGATGTACCTCTTCACCAAGCTTTAAGAGATCTGGCCGCATACTTTTTCGTGGTCTTGCAAGCAGGCAAACAAACAGCCGAACAAGTGCCACTGCAAACATGCCTCCTTCATTTTTACTTTGCTGTAGTAACACTGAATTCCTGATGCTAATAATGCTGTTGATGCTGAATTCCTGATGCATTACTGGTAACTTACCTGCAGGAACAGGAAACTTAGTACATTCACTTTAGACATGAACCACTTCTAATCAGTCTATATATTATTTTCAACATGCCAAAACTACCAGTTCCTCTCACTTCAAGTTTCCAACGGCCACAAAACCTACACATTCTTCCTTTGGGTTCAACCACAAAAGCAGCTCACCTCTTCATTGAACAAAACTCACTGTGAAAGTTTTAAAAAGGAATTGACTCTCCAAGAAACACAGCCAGCTCTACCACTGAAATAGATTTCAATAAATTATAATTTCCGCAGCCACTTTTCCCGGTCTTGAAGGTAATGAATTAGCAAACAAGGGCCTCAAAAGAGTTCCCTCCTATTTCTCTTTACTCAATGAATTACCCTCGACCACACAAGGAAAACAAAAGATGGCAAGTTTATTTTTCTGTGGTGGGCCGTTTCAACATAGCAATTATTCACTGACACCACCTTCAAAGGTTCCTCAATCAAAAACATTACAGTACTGTGTAATATACTGCCACATTATGTTTAGTCAAAAATGAAAGGTTTTGTTTTGTACATTTGCTTACAGTGAAAACAGTAACATCTGTGAGGTATTTGTTCAAGGAAAATGTTTGTGTTGCAGAGCTGATTGACACAGTGTATAAAAGTACATTTTCAAGTCAATATTGTATTTATTATTGTTTATATCTGCTAAAGATTTAATTTATTATTTTTCAAAAACTGTAAATTCGGTCACAGAGTACATTTCTTAATTGTTGATCTAAGTAATTAAAATAAATAGATATGATAATTATGATATTGTGTATAATATTAAAGGTGTTACAGAAAATGTTTCTTTTAATAATCTTTGCAATATTCCATGAAATGAAATTGGGGTCACTGCCCCATAAGATACAATGGATTAAAAGCTTTGAAAATGTAAATATTATTATACATCAGCTGTGAAAATAATGGGACTTAAAAAACCATCAACCAATAATATTTGCTCTCATTGTGCGTTTTTTTGTCTTTTGGCCCGTCAATCCTTCAATCAAGTTTCCTAAAAGCTAAAGTTGTCTTAAAGGCGTGGCCTGTAAGGGATCTGTGACTCAAGTAAGCTGGTCGTGTGCATACGCTTTATTCAAAAAATTGCTGTTGGTCTCTGCTTTCTGAGTAACCTCGAACATCTTCTATACCACTTTAAATCATTAAAGTAAAAACAATTGAAAATTCAGTCTGACTGATTTCAGGGATTCACACAGTTCCTTTCACAGTAACTGTTCCTAATATTTGTTTTTTATTATTTCAGGTTTATTTGAAGCAGTACAATTAAAACATAAATGTTGCCATTTGATGCATCGTACTAGATTTAGCTGTAAGCTAATTTACATCTACAGTCCCTTGGACCTGGGATACAGCACAACTACAGTATGGGAGACGTCAGGGTTATAGAAATCCAAACAATTTGACAGTCATATAAAAACTGAGAATATGATGGACATAAAATATAGATTTAATTTGTAAGAATAAACTGATTTGTATGCACTGAAGATAAAATATAAGATAAAATATATTTAGTTTTAGGGAATTTTGCTGCTCTTATTGCAAGAAAATGCATATGTGTTTGTTTGTGTGAGCTTGAATAACTGTGGGTGTCTGTGTATATGTGTGTGTGTTTAAGTGGCCTGTGTGTGGCCAGACTTTCTGGGCTGATCTTGGCCTCTGGCTCTTGCTGGCGTTCAACACGTCTGTACAGAAACAGCTGGAGGCAAAGCCAACACCAGTCCCGCTCAGGAGCTCGGCCCTGCCAGCAGCGACAGATTCCAGAACTTTCCACGGTCCTGCGTCGCCATGCCAACAGGTCTTGGCATGCCATAACTGTCCTGATCTGCACACCTGGCCCACCAAGAGTCCAGAATCACCTCTCCTGTCACTGTGTGATGAACAGGTCATTTACAACCCAAGTGTTTGTGTGTTTTTAAGAGTTATGGGCCCAGGTAAAGAAAACAGCGTGGCAGTGGACCTCCTGTGTGTTGCCCTAATCAAACAGAGCAGAGAGCATTAGCACTGTAGAATAGTCTAGCTTAAATTTGTTAAAATTTCATGTGTGGAAAACCCACACAGAGGGATATTCAAAAATAAACTGTATTATGGAAATGGAGCTAATAAGGACGATCTGTTTGTCGTTGATTGGGAGTTTAGTTGTTTCAGCTTCAGTATAGAAGAGCAAGTACCAAACTATGGTCAGATGGGGATATCTGCAATTACAGTCACAGGGAATCATTGCACATGAGCATTACCTTTAATGACTGGTCACATAAAAGTGCTGCTCCGAGGAGTCATTTTTTGTGCTTTGGACATTTTATATTGTTATCAGATCAATTAGAGTAAAATATATAAACGCATAGTCACCTGATTATGTCAGCACAGTGAATTGAGGGTAGATGCCACTCAAGCAGACAATGCATAAAGTACTATTGATTCTGAATTTTTTTCACAAATGGGAAAACAGTCCTGTCATTTTACATTGTGTGTGTGCAAACTCAGCAGTTAACAAAATCTTTAGAGTTGACAACAACTCATTGTAAAGACATGGACACTAAACACCTGATAATCAGGACTGGATGCCCATGTTCGGACAGCCCACATGTTCACTCACTTACAGTACCTTGTATGCTAGAATAATGCATAATGTTATGCTTAATAATTACAGTTATATGACATACAAACAAAAGGTGCTAGGATACAAAGGTTACAAACCAAATCTAAGGCGATGGACAACACAGGTCTGCAGCTTCTGGCTGAGAACACATCTCTTTCCATTACACTTAGGTGCCAACCCATAATTCTTTTAAAATGGTACTGTATCTACCAAGTACTGACTGCAACTGTAAGTATATATTTGAATTGAATTGAACTGAATTTTTATTAAAGTGTCTTGCACTTACGTGCCCAGCACCAATAGGCTTAAAAGACACTATTGACATAACATAACATAGAAAGATGACCATCATACAGAGTACATTAGTATCAT
>JAPMNP010723860.1:0-14104 GCA_029874935.1 Atherina boyeri | reverse complement strand
CTCTCTGATCCCTTTCTGAAACTACTGTCATAAAGGCCACTAGAGCCAAAAAAATCTTAAAAAAAAAAAAAAAAAAGGCAAAAACATGAGATGTGCAAACATGACTAGTTGAAAAACAAGCTTGTTTGTTGCATTTACAGTTCGCAAAGAGCATTATTCATCAAGTCCATTTCAAAACCATGTTTATGTTGGTCCGGAGAGAAGCAAAAATTATTTTCAGCTTTGCTTGAAGTTGTAGATAAAGTACAGAGTTCTAAAGTTTGTAGGCTAATTGATGAATCTTCATAATATCCATATGTATAAGGAGAGTGTAGGGAATTTATCCCAAATGCTGCTAAATGCTAGCATTGCCATAAAGAAAAGTAAAAGAAAAAAATAAAATTTTGGAATTGCACTAAATTACAGTTTTTTTTATTACAGACTGCACCTTTACTATGAATATTACCGTAACTATACTGTTATTCAGCAAGTAAAATTGTATGTGTACATTATTAGTAAAGCATTTTAAACAACATTTTGCGAGATCTACATGCAACTCTTTGCCCACATATCCAAGAACGCAGGATCTGTGCTGATTTGCTTTATGTTTGAGGTAATCCCACGGAAGCACGGAAAAGGTAAATACTGTGACCTGTGTCGAGTTGTTGTTCTACCATTGCTTGTAACATTTGTTACTAAACCAGCAAGGCAATACATCGATACAAGTGTCAAAGGCTGTATTAGGAAACAGCCAAAGATGCATGTAGTGCTCCAGCTCTGGAGGCACTTGAGGAATTGGGTAACTGATCTGATAGCGACTTCCTGGTATCTGGTAGGAAGTTTTTGGGACAGCCCAATATAACACACAGATAAACTTACCCTTCTGTCCTCGTGCCTGTTTTCTCCCCCATCTCTTTCTCTGCTTTCCCCACCTCCATCCTCAGTCTTATCAGTGGACGGGGAAGGAAAGGTTGCCAGTTTGGACACTATGCATGTATTCTGTTTCTGTCTGTTTATATGTGACATCTGCGCTCTTACAATTACAGCTGCAAGCCTTGAGCAGCAATATAAATGCAAATCAACCTTTTAATGTGTACAAGCAGAACATAAGAAGGCAGAAGCTTCTCACCTGTGGGTGAATGGGGATGTGTCTCTGCCTGCGATTAATACTGCCAGGAGATAGCGTGCAGAGTATTTTGATTTGTAAGCAAATCTCAGGGCTGTTGGATTTGTTTGGACTCAAACACAATAAAGAGCACTTACTGGAACAGTTGTTAAACTTCATTGTGTGGGGCAGTCTCACATAGCTCTCAACTTACGTGCTTTCATGTTAGCATCTACATACCATCGATGAAATGGCTCAGTAGCTACGAAAACAGTTCCTTCCACCTGACATCAACAGTAAAAGGCATGGCTTTTTTAAAGGCTATTTGATCTGGCACTGATACCAAAAGATATTTTATTCAGCGGAGCAAATATGACACTATAGTAGCTTTAATTTATTCCTAATCTAAGTCCATTTTTTTAAATCTGGCAAGGGGGAAGAGAAAGGTGGGGGCTATAGCTTTAAGAAGGAATAGTATCTAATGCCAGCACCTTCCCCCAACACTCCCATGCCACTCTTTAGGTGGGCATCCTTTTTTTCCCCAGTTTTTCTTTTTTACTACTTTCTAAAAAAGGGGCTTTAAACCACCTGCCTGTCCCACTAAAATAATTAAACAGTTGGAAAGAAAGACCCATTCATGAGTGGCCATTGCAGTGTTGATATAAGGGCTAGAATCTATCCTTCCCACACCACCCCTCCCCACCAAAACTTTTTTTACTACTGTGTTGGCACCGTGACAACTTGTAATTGGCTATTTGTTGTTGGGGAAGGCAGAACATTTGACACCAGCCTAAGAAACTCTGTGACTCTGGCTTATTGGTATGCACGGTGGGAATTGATTGTGGCTCTGTGTCATTGTAGTCTTTTACTATAGGCAAAGCTTCATATAGCTGGACCGGCATAAAGAAAGACACAAATGGGCATGCACTTACTTGCATTACCAAAGAGCTGTCTGCCGGAGCACAATACCAGATGAGATATGCTGAAGTATACAAGCACTGATGCCTGTTTAGCATTGGTACATTCCATAACCTTCTATAAATACAGATTTGTATTGATCCTCAAATGTTAATGTATACTAATATAAGAATATAGCAGTATTGATTGTAGACTTGTGCTTCTGCTGTGTTTTTAATATAATACTGCTGGGATTCACTTTGCCCGCTTTAATATATGGCCTATTTTTAAACACAGTAATAATGTGGTGTCACAGGCAGGATCAGCTTAAAGCATTTTCTCATTTTTTTCAAGACTCTGGATCTCTGCCTTAGTGTAGCTCTCAGAAGTCTTAGCCTCTCTTTTACTATATGTTGAATCCTTCCAGGGTTACTTCAGCTCTTCAACCGGATGTCAGAAACATGGGTAAACAAATTGCATTAATTTATAATTATCTTTTTTAATTGCCATTTCAACATTCACTTTTATGATTTGGAGGTTCAAGAGCTCTTTTCGCACTCTGATTTTAATTCTATTCTATCAAGAGCCATTTATTATTGTAGAGGCTTGCTTCAGCATTGAAAAAAAATGCTAATGCACATTGGAAAGATTAAATGATTTGCTATCCTTTCAAATCTGTTGGCAGGGGTTTCAATCTGGCCGGTGTCCTGGGGGAACTCACAGTGGTCATTGCTCAGTCCCTGGGGGACATTAGTGCAAATCACAAAGGAGCACAGAAGTCATTTTAGTTTTATACTTTCTTTTGGCCATTTCCCAATGCTAAATGGCATAGGACTGGCTCAGAGCAGATGGAGGGGGTAAATGCCTTGCTTCTCTGTATGTAACCTTTTAAACCTGATTTAATCAAATCAAAATACCACGGTTCAGATCCATTTGAGACAACCTGAAGACAAACAGTTGAAGATGAACCCGAGGGCCTTCGGGTGAGCCAAGGGCATGGCCATCCATTACTTCCTGTGCAACCAAGAGCACAGGGACACAAAAAATGCCTGCGGTGCACGATGATGAACCGACACCACATCAAAGATTGGATTAGAGTGGCAAGAGTGAGAGAGCCCTAAAAGCTACGGCAGTTTATTGAAGCCTCATCTCAAGCTATAATGTTACAACAGAAGGGCCTGCGTAATGAAGGATGAGTGGGCATCTTCCTGTAAAGAAGTGTGATAAGGCAAGATGTGTACAATGGGTGGATTAGTCCACCATGGTCAACATGTCTTCTTTAAAGACCAAGAAGTAGAAGCAGTCACAGTTTTAAAAAATGCATAGTCAGTTTTTGGCTCCCTAATTACACTGAATTGTCATCATCACATGTTTATCAAGCTCAGAACATGAAGCCCTAAGTCCCATTTTACCTCTCTTACTTGAAATGGTAAATTTCTAAGATTTTTATTGTCACAAAATGCAAATATACCGTACCATAGCAATTGCATTGCAAACAGAGATTTAGAGAGGGAAAACATGTTTAGATTATGTTTATGAAGTTAGTGAAGGAAAACAAAGCAGCTTTTGAGTCAAAGTTCTCTTCTTATTTCCTGCGGTGAGGATGGCTAGAGGATTTTCTCCCTGACTTAAAGACAATGTTATCTAATAGTAGACGGATGATAGTAAAGACAACACAATGCCCTCCAAGGTAAACAGAGATATCTAGCTCTTCGGAAAGGGAGTGAGAGGAGAATAAAGAGCAACAAAAACAGAAAAAGCAAAGGGGGAAAAGAAATCTCTAAAGGAAGAGCATTCTTGTCAGAAATGAAAACATATCTGTGTCTTGCAGGGCCTAATCCTTAATGCCAGTGTATTTTCAGTCTATGTAGAGAATTTGTGTGTCTGTGCAAACAAGCACAAATGTGATTATTCCTCACTTTGGTCGCACGCTAATTCTATTACTTTACATTGTTTTCCTATCTCACTCCAAACAGCTTTGGCTCAAACTACTTCTCAATGGTTTTTCAAAAAGCACACTGTTGTTTGCATTTGGCAGACTAACAAGAGTCACTTAACTCAATATTTAGAAAAAGAAAATGCCCTTGCATGACTTTTAACTTATGTTTCACTATGATCTAGTTGGGATGAGCCGTCGCCCGTGTCCCACCACTGTGTGACACTGGCACAGCAGGGCATTAAAAATGCAGCAGGGCATCTAAAGATGATGGTAGCAGCACACAGTGGGATGTTCAGAGGTCTCAACCAATCCCCCCTTCACCTCCAGTGCACGGCCTCTAATCTTTCCCCAGGTTATGTATGTGAATTATTAACAAGGCTTTCATTAAAAAACATAATTTGCTCAGAGCAGCTGTAGAAACTCTGACACAGCCTCATTTGAAACGTGGAGAAACTATCTCATGAATTTATGTCGGATATCTTGCCGCCTGAAGAGTGTCCTCCAGATGGGTGTGCTTCACACTGAGTGAAGAGTTAATGGTTTAGAGTGTGCTGTCAGTCTTCACTTTTAGACACTCTGTAACTGCTTAATATCTTACATTCCCCCCTCTAAAAGTGATATGAGCGGAAATGTGTGGAATCAGTATTCTGGATTATTCAAAGTCCTATATATTGCATCAATTTTATTCATGCACAAACCACCAAGAACCATCCATGCTCATTTATAATATAGCCGTATCATTTCAAATACAGAAATGTCATATGTTCAGCTTTGGCTGAAGGATGGTCCTTAAAAGTAAGCCTCATATGACTCTGAGAATTGGTACTGCTGTTGTTTACGACAAAAAAACTAGACATCTTTTTGCTTTTCCCTCAGTTCAGACTCTTTTGATCATATCCTCTATATTGGATATAAAATGGAGAATGAACAGCCCTGCAATACAAGTGACTTTTAGAGTTGTGTGACTCTTTGAAGACTGCCAAACAAGTGTCTTTCATCTCAAAAACCAGCAGCAGCTTTGTACAAAAAGAACAGGACAAAATGAGAGCATAGCATCCTGAAATGAAAAAGTTACTTTTTTTCAAGTTTCTTTGTGATTGTGTTTCCTCTATGGCCCCCCTGCAAGAGAAATGGCATGCACTTTGTGCAGAGTCGACCTCAGGGCATATGTCAAACAACAAAGCCTAAAAAGTACTATGACTAAATCCAGCTTTCAGTTTTTATGGCACTCTTTGTTCGCTGATGCATCAAATGTATTATTTTAAATTTGTAATAATGCAATATACCAGTTTCAACTATACTAATGATATTAAAGGAATAAAAGATCAATGTTGTATTGAAAAAGGAGAAATATTCTATTCAATACTAATCGTATTGTTATTTTGAATGCTTTTGGCCAAGGCATATATAGTTATGATTTGACAATGTGGCCAAAGAACTTAATTCATTTTAAGAAAAAATAGTAGATAAGAATAGAGCCTTTTCTTAAATTCTTGAATTAATGGTAGAGCAGGAGCAGTAGTGTTCCCCTACTGAGACATGAACCAGATTTCAACCCAGAGCTCCCTGGAGGTGAGGGCCAGCATCTCTCTGACAGGACATCTGGTCCCCGAGCAC
This sequence comes from Atherina boyeri, assembly GCA_029874935.1. Classification (NCBI taxonomy): domain Eukaryota; kingdom Metazoa; phylum Chordata; class Actinopteri; order Atheriniformes; family Atherinidae; genus Atherina; species Atherina boyeri. The sequence goes on along the minus strand of JAPMNP010723860.1, from coordinate 8,567 downwards.
GGCCACCAGGGGGTCGATGTTGCCACCTTAATTGTAATGTTTCTCTCTTCTTCCCTGTACAAAACTAGGGCAGCTTTCCATAAAAGGAGAAACGGAAAAGGGGGAGACACTATTTGCCAGGCCGTGTCGGCGTGCCACATCATTTAAGCTGACAGCCCTAATGAATTACAGCAACATATCGCTGTGAACAAACAAAGCTTAATGGAAATAAAGTGAGAATTATCACCCAAGAAATAAAAGGAAAAACAGACGGAAATTAGTGCAAAGAGAGTGGATGAAAGAATGTCAGGCCCACATAGCACAGCCATTAAATGGAAAAATTGCCACTTTTAAAGATAGGAAATGTTTTGTTCTCATTATTGCTTCTACTCAGAATGGAGAATGATGACAGAATCCCTGAGCAGAACGCCGCTTATCTGAATCCTCAAACTCTCCCTCATCTACTGCTTCTCTCCAACCTTTCTCCTTGTTTTGCCTCCAAGGAAAGAAAAAGGGAAAAGAAAAAAAAGGTTTAGATTGTTCTGCTCTTTAGGACCCTTGCTCCATCAATTCAGCCAGGCCAGAGAAAGCCTTGAAGCCTATGTCATTAAAATGCTTAGACATGTGGAAGAGAACAACAAGAGATGGGAGGAGGGGAAAAGGTACGTCAGGGGAGACGTTTGTCAGGTACTATCAGTATGAGAGCTGTCCATCTGGAGACCTTTTGAAGGAAAGCATGTCAGAGAGGACTCTTAGTGAAAAAAAAAGTAAACTGCTGTTAGAACTACAAAGATTGGATATATAAAATGCAGATAAACACACAAAAAAGCATGTGACAGTGGGAATTTGAAATTCTAATGCCAGAATGAAATTTCCCAGTTTCAGATTTAAAGTGAACACATTGCCTCTGAAGACAGACAAGAATCAGAGCCCGAGTCTTGGCTGATTTCTGCCTATTTGATTGAATGCAGATAAAGCTGACTGAAGCAGCTCTGGCTTCTTTTGATAATTTGGCACCATGAAGGTCAATCATAAAGACTTTTTTTCTACTCTACCAGTGGTCACATCAGATATTCTTAGACCTACTTTGCTTTTGATTTTATTTGGTTATGTTTTGATTCCACTGTGACATCTTAGAGGCAGCCTCGTAAACCCACTATCATTTCTCCTATGTTTATTCACTTAGGCATGGGTTTGTATTTTTTTCTCAAACAATTCAGCCTCTTGTTTAAGAAGAGGACCCTTTGGCTTTTCTACTCCATAAGAATCTCTTTTTAATTTCTGAGATTAAGTGGAGTGCTTGAAGATGCCATTGGGGTGCTGTTGCATGGCTGAATTAAATAGCGGAGAATTTTAACCCTGCAGGAAGGTGCATCAGAACAAACCAAAGTTTTCCTTTGCCCACTTTGTTAGCCGGAGTGTTTTGGACGTGAGCCAAGGCTAGCCAGCACAGTGGACATAGAATCCCATTGCTTTTGTAATAAGCACTGAAAAAGAACTTCGGGGGGTTAGACACCACGAGACTCAAATGAAAACTAATTAAGAATTTCTCTCAATAACAATGAACCAATAAGAAGAACTGCTATTTCTTTATGCATGTGAACTGCTTGAGGATGCACTAAAGATGGAACAAGGGATGTTTTTTTTATGGGAGAGGTGTGTGAGACATAATATGGATGCCTTGGGGATAATGTACGTCCTGCTTTTTTAAGCCACGTTCTTTGCATATTCTTGTGTGTCAGCCCGTAAACCTGTGTGCTTGTTTGCATGCTTTGTGTATGGCATGTGCTCAGGAGAGTTTGTGTCCTTAGTGTTGTGCATGTGTGCGTGTGTGTGTGTTTATGGAGAAACCATGGAGGGCCTTCCAACAGAGAGCACTGCATTTCGAAAGGTGCCAGAATGAGTTTGTCACAGAGAGCGTAAACTTGAAGAGAAAGGGGACTGCGGAGAGAGAGACTTTCCCCAGGCACCCAGAGTCTGTCAGACTGATTAAGTCACAAGGCTGGAGTGAGAGTTTGGAAAACTGAACCAGAGCATGCAAGGAGGAAAATAGGATGACAGCAAAAAAAATAAATAAATAGCAACATGTAAGTATTAAGATGACGGCGTATCACGTGTGCACTTACTTCTACCTGACCCTAGAGACTCATGCTGGGACACAGCATACCAGCCTACATCCCATCATCCCACCCCACAGCTCCCTCACCCTGCGGCGACATAAAGCAGGTCAGGGCCATCTTAAAGTTCACAAAATGCAACATGACAGGACAACTCTAACATATGCCTGTATGACAGAGAAGCAAATAGATGACTGATGGCAGAGCACTGTGTCTTAAGGGGAAGAGAAAACGCACAGACTTAATGTTTGTCTTCATTTTGCTTTTACTTTCTGCTCAGACATGCAAGAGGAAATATGGCACACAGGCTGGAAGTTTTAGCTTTTCTATCATTTTTTTATATAAAAAAAACCCAAAACATCCTCCCACTTGCAGGCTTGGCCTGTCTATGGCTGTCTGTCTATTGCTGTTTCTAAATGTGGTGGAAATGCCAAGGACCTTCGAACCCTCTAGAAAGAATGACAAACAATCATACCACATGGCGGTGTCATCCATCAGACTAAAAGATGAACTCTTGTTCTTTGTTCCAGGGATCCTGGCTGCTCTGAGATGCTCTAGTTGCTCTCAATCTTTCTCCATCAGTCTCTCTTTGCCACACTTAAGAGATTGCAGACTTGTTGGTATACAGCAGATGGTCAGGATCATTAGCAATATAAAGGACTGCCCACAAAGAAAATATTTGGCATAAAGTGAAAATGAGAGTATGGATTGCTTTCAGTTATGCCCTCAGTAAAACCAGGTATGTGGTAGATACTGTGCACTCGCTGAGAGGTAAAAAAAAAAAAGTCTGCTATCTCAACTTTATCCTCCCACGACTGGCCACCCCCATACTGAAATTAACATCACTCGTCCTCTCCTCCACAGGCTCTACAGTCCCATCGCTAAACCAAAGCACAATCTATAGCACCTCCAGCTCCAAATGCTAATTGCTAGGCATTCAAAGAGAGAAAAGCCCTCACTGAATTTAGAGTCATTTAGCAGGAGTTCAGCACATCACTGTGATGCCTACAAGCTAATGTCTCTGGCAGAGAACTCTGGGAGTGTTTGTGCCGAATGAAAACATGCCTTTCTCTGCATTATAATGCAAATTTATACCTGGGCTTGGGTTTGTCAGTAATTACTGTGGCAGAGCAAAACAGAACAGTTAATAGGTTCAAAGTATTCCATCAAATAAGAAACAAGAAAACTACCTTTGTGAGAAAATGTGGCTTTTGACTGTGTTCATAACCCAAAATCGATGTGCACGAAACAGCACTTTGGTCTTTGCACAGATTTTAATTTGTAAGACAAGAACTTGATTCAGCTGGGTTTCTTTCAAAGGGAATTGAAAACAAATAGATTTCTCCGTATTCAGGAGCACTGCAGGAAGTTCTTGTTTCCTAAGTCTCTGGCACAAACATTGGGGGCAGTGTGCGTCTTTGATCAAGGGCATGTCTATGTTGATGACAATGAGAAATCTGCAGGCCGTCCCAAGAGGGTTGTAACCTTACCTTCAAAGTACACTTGTTTTTCTTCCCCAACATCCTCTTCTCTACAGCTACCTTTAGCGTTCTTAACTATTTTTTCTTGTTTTTTTGTTTTTTGTTGTGAGCATCAAAAGCCCATCAGCACAGAACTGAGACCTCTGATTACACATTTGTGTCCAACATGTGACACAAATAGACCAAACAATACCCAATTGATTTTTTTTTATGTCAGTATTGGTACAGATAAAGTGGAAGTTTCTGTTCTGTAGTAAATTGACTCGCTATCTGAACGTTCCATAGTGACTGAAAGTGTACGCTTGTCCTTGTGCATTTAGTAGAAAACGTGATCTGTGTGAGAGGCCAGTTTGTTTTTGATGCTCTGTCTCTAGTTTTCTTCAGGACATACACTGACACTTCATTGTACCCTCTTTCTGTGCTGTATCAGCAAGACAGGCGTAAAGAGCAATCCTCTATGACTGGAGATGACCCCAATGCTGCGGATGGGTCAAGGTCTGGGCTAGTGGCACCAGCTGGGGTCCCTCTGCCACTTGCGATACATACTTGGATTGCATCCTACAAGTGCAGACAGTGTGTGCAGGTCATGGTGACAGGGAGTTGAAGACCAGTGTCAAGGTCTCTGATCTATCATTTCCAGAAGACTTTGCGATTAGTTCAACTTCAGCTGGTGTTACTGAGAAAAGCCTGATACAAAGAAAAAAGTGGCTACATGATTTCTGTTTATTTGTCTGGTGGTTGTTTTGACATACTGAGACAAAATTAGGACATTTTCCAATGAGACTAACCTAAATAAGGCTTTGATTAAGACTCTAATTATACCTGTAGAGCTAAAATAGGTGGGACACTCATTCTTTGTCTTGGGAGATGATGTTTAAAGCATTCAGTGATACTAATGAATAAATATAATCCTTAAAAATTATATTTAATTTGAAAGGAAATCATCCCAAGAGGCCATAATATTCATTATTACACAACATGATTGCATGGATTGTGCAACAAATTGATTAGAGCTTTACAATTAAATCTGCAGGAAACACTCAACAAAAGGGCGCCAAGTTAAATTAATCTGATTATTTCATTTTCCTTATTTTTTCTAGACAAATTTGATGGATGTTTGCAAATATGTTCACAAGTCATTTATTGCCAGTCCAAGTCGAGTCTCAAGTCTTATGGCTGAAGTCGCAAGTCACTTTTAGTTGTATTGAGTCACCATGCAGCGTTTGCTGTCTGCCCTACGTATAGGACTGCATTATAATATCCAATGAATTTAGAATTCATACCCACCATTTATCTGCCAGTATTTTGTAACAGCACTGATTTTTAACTTAAACTGTCCTTCTCCTCTGGACAATTTCTTTACCTAACTGAATTCAGAAAACCTCAAGACCTCATGAACCTGGCAATTTATTAAGATTAGTAAATATGCTTTCAAAGGCGTGGTGGGGGATTTTCACGATTTTCAGGAAAGAACCGCCCCTCCAGTTTTTGAAATAAATGTGCATGCGCAAAGCTCTACTTGCCCCTGACAGGGAATGCCCGTTATCCTCGTGCACGCTCTGTTTACAAGTTGCTGTCGGCATTGCACGCTCACCCTCACTTTACAAAATAAGATTTGTACTTTTTCCACAATGTCAGACTTGCCACGAGTAAGTGTAAATCTATTTAGAATTACAATCTCCATAACTAACTATAGCATAATAAACAAACTATTGTATCCCAGGAACGAGCATGTACGACGGCCTTACGTAAAAATATCACCAGAATGATTGACAATTAGGAGGATCAATAGTCTTGATGATGCACCCGGAAAAAAAACATCCTCCGCCACACCTTTAACATAAGTTCATGTGTACAATAATCCATCTGGACCAACAGAGACATTTTTTAAACCCACACAGCAGTTCATAGATTTTTTTTTTTTTTTCCTGAGTGCAGAATCACCAACTCCCCTACAGGTTTTAGATGTTTCCCTGCTGAAACACACCTGGTTCAGATGACAAGCTTTTTGTCAAGTTCTGCAGAAGCCTTTTAATGACCCATTAATATTTTGGCTTAAGTGTATTGCAGCAGTTAGACATGTAAAAACAGTGGCTCGAGAGGTCCTCAGTAGGTGATCCTGTACTAGTGCATCAGAAAATCTTATTTTTTGGATGAAGGTGGATGTGGTGGATCCAGCATCCTGGATTTTTGTACCACAGATGTTGCAGTTTTCTGCTCTTACATTTTTCCATTTTATTAAAGCTATAGTAGGCAATGTTTTCTCAGAGCCAGAGAAAGGCAGGATTTTAAAAAACAACACAGCCAAGACACTCCCCTCCTTGCTCCAGAGCTCTTCCAAAGCCACGGCCCTAGAACGTCTGCACGCGTACTGCTCTGGTCAGCTGGGAGCTGGCAGCCACAGACAGGCAGAGAGAGAAGTTTTCTAGCACAGTACAGCTGAATCATGAGCAAGAATTATAACGTTTAAAAGCTTTAGTTGCTGCTTTTTATCCTCCACTCCTCTGGTGTCTGCTAACATCCTCTCTCTGCTACGCTGTGGCCACATGACATGCCGGTAGTCAGCGCAAGGAGCAGGTGACAAAGTAAACAGGAGGAGAAACATCTCGTTTGAATTCTGATCGGCTCGAACAGTAGCCTGATAGGCCTACTCAAGTACATTCAAATATTATTACTTTGATTTTAATAAACCCTGTGATAGGAAATGCTAAATGGCTAACATTCCAATGCCGACCGGCAACATGAGCCGGCATTGTAAGACTCATAACAAGCTATTTATGCAACAAATTGCACCATAAAAGTATAAATAAATTCCTACCTGCTCAACAAAAAGTCTGCTGTGCGACGGTTTTTAATCGGTTCTTAATCCCCTTATAGCTTCCGCCATCGGTCAATGGTTGACCCAAAATTGATCCTACACCGGTGTTGTACACATCTCTTCTTCATCTCTGCTCTTTCCTCTGCACTTTCACTTTCACTGTCTGACTCGGGCACGAGACAGGAAGGCAGCGGATTGGTTCATCCCATTCGCACCGAATGGCAGGGATTGGTCAGAGTTTTTACAGGACTGCAGCTGCCACAGAGGTCTGATTTTTTTCATTCCTTTTTCTGAACACATTATGTATTGATTACTCACAGGATGGAAGGACCATTCTACCCAGTATAAAAAGAAGTGTTTCTGAACAGGATTACCTAATCTACCTTTAAGCGTTTAATACCCAAAAGGTAGGCTACAGTTAGTTGCAGTCCTGTAGCAACAAACATGTTCAATGGTGCTGCCATTGTTTTGAATGACCATTAATTCACACATTATGTTTGTGTGATGTTAAGTCAGTGTTACATCTGGGACTGAAATGGCAGCACACAACTCAGACAGCAGACAGGGGATAGGACAGAAAAATCATGAACACAAAGAAATGTAGGCTATATAAGAAAATGAAGGATATCTTAAAAGTGGGTCCAAGTCGAGTCTCAAGTCACTGGAAATGTGACTCGAGGCCCTATTTCTGGGTATGTGCTTGCTATTATTTAGTCTTTTACTTGCAGTTTTGAACATTTTACATGACTGTAAAGAAATGTTCCGGACACCAATCCTCCCACCCGAAGAAAAAAAAAACACGTCCAAAATTACAGTGGGTTTTGAGGTAAAGTGTTTTGGTTCAGATAAACATGAAGGATTCATTGCACATCAGGATTACGGATGCAATTTCTCCTGCAAGGCTCGACATTTAGATGATGGACCAAAACTTTATTTTAGACACTGCACTGTATTTCCATGTTCAGTCTCACTGTCAACTGGTCAATAAAACAATAAAACAATAAAACACAACAGTGTAATGAAAAGAATATACCCACTGAGCCAGACATGGAGCCACAGAACCAGCTCAGACTCTTTAATCCCGGCACCACTTTTTTCTTTCGCTTCTTCTTGCAGAGTGCTCTGAACCTGCTGTGAAATTGAATTTTCCATCCCTGTGTGTACGCGAACCAGCCAAGCACTGCATTGTCAGAGTACTCAATTAGCTCCCAAGGCGGAAGCCAAAATGTTTTCCAACTGCAAATGTATTCTTCACAGGCCAAGCTCTTATTAGCATGATGCTCCTATCCCTATAGCAAACAGTGAGAATTCCTTCCCAAGGTTAAGAATAAAAACAATCCAAAGCCCTCTATACCATAATATCATCACATGTAGAGGTAAAGTAGCCTTCATTGTACAATGAATCTTAACCTTTAAAAAAAATGACTCATCAACATTTATAAACTCCTATCCTGGTGTGTAAGTAGTGCTCAGCAGATATTCTGACCCTCCTATATTCAAGCACAAGCTTTTATCTTGCTACACATGTTATAAAAAAAGTACTCCTTTGAGTTTCTGGAAACTCGTTCAGATGTTAAAACTCTCTTGTTTTATTTTGTCATTGGGAGAGCTGAGCACACAGTATGCAGCACCTATATTAAATCTAAAGAATAAAAGAGATCCAAGCCTGAAATAACTTCAATGCTGTCTCAAAGTTGAAAATTTGAAAATGAATGATGTTGTTTACTGAACATGGCAGCATTGAAACAGTTGGCTGGGGTGTTAGAAATAATCTACACTGACAAGTAGCTAAACATAAATGTTTTTATCCCACGTTTTTTTTCCCATTTTTTTAATCACCCAGTGCTCCTACTTATGGACAGTCCTGGGCATTGCTCTCCCCCTCCCGATCCCTGGTGGGCCCCGCACTGAGCTCAAGCCTCCTTTTTAGCTTGAGCTTGATGAGTGAGCAGGCCCTTCTTTTAACCCGACAGGGCAAGGTTTCACCGGCTGGACGTAGCGCGTGGAAGGATCACGTTATTTCAGCTAGATCCTCAGGCACCCGGCCGGCCAGGGGGAGGCAGGGTACAGCCCAGGACACATGTTTTTGTGAGAGTGCCAAGGGAACACGGGGAGAACATGCAAACTCCACACAGAAAGGCCCTTTCACCAACCCCACCCAGGGTGTGGGTG
>JAPMNP010723855.1:0-11455 GCA_029874935.1 Atherina boyeri | reverse complement strand
GGTCCATCTACTGTAGCTTCTCCTAAATTTACTCTAGTTTCTGCTCTTCTCCAATCTTTCCTCTTCTGAGACGGATTTTAATATCTCCGGTGCTATGGAGCAGCTGCTTGACTTGCATACTGCGCCATTTTTCCCAGTATCACCCGAGCTGTGCCCAACAAATTGTTGGAGCATAGAGACGTATTTGGCAACCTGAAATGGCGGCCGCTATTGGCTGGTAGATGTAAACATAATGGCATTATCATGCCTGTAATTTTTTATTTTTTTATTTTAATTCAAATATAATTTTTCAAGGGCATCCTGTAGGCTACTTTCACTCTGCACCCCTCTAAACGCCCCGTGGAGGTATTATTTTTTAAAAACTATATCTTTTTATTAAAATGGCTCCATATTCAACCTTTAGCTAGTGATTACAATCTTGTCAGTCTTACAGCCTCAAAGCTAAATGCTCAAAAGCACTCATGAACGCAGTAACTACAACACGAGATTCAACCTCAGCGTACGCCCACCCCACTTAGATGTATGGAAGAATAAAATGCAATCCTTCTGCCGATGGAAATCTCAATTTAAATTTCAGAGCAGTTTGTTACTTTTGGGTTGAGCCAGACCAGCTTTATTAATCTATTTACAGTATTTGAGTTCACTTAAGCTGTAAACTATGGCCTTATTTGAAATTAACAGAGTTCCCAGACTCTGGATCTGGATAATACTTAAATCCCAGTATAGATTCTTCTACTCCCTATCTTTCTATGAAATAAAGCATAATAAGTAAACGCATGCACTCATGAGAAAATATCTTGGTACAAAAGGCAAATAAATTTGTGTCGGGTCGATAATTTCTCCCCTCTAATAATAACAATTGGTATTGTCTTATATATTGTTGGAAAATCTGATTAGTCACCTTGAGGTATAACTTATAAGGATTGTGTGTTCTGTGGAATGAACAACACTGTTAAAGGTGTAGTTCCCTAAAAAAGTACCACTCAGTTTCACTCTTGTTTTGAGGTTCTTTGGTGGATTGGATGATTGCGCTCCATCGGTAATAGCGTAAAAAAACAAAAACAAAAAACAAACACATATTGGTGATTTGCACGTGACGTACAGGACGTGATGAAGGTCAACCAGTGTGGCTATGTTGGTTGCTATAGCATGCCAAGCCGGTCACACAATTGGGTTGATGTCTAGACTAACGTGAAGCAATTCATTTCCATCCTAATATAACAAATATTCATACTTTTTCAAACTTTTTTTCATAAGTTTCATACAGTAAACTAGTTTGACTCTTTAGCTTCAGTCTTTCTAGCCAGATTCAAATACTGCTGCGAGTTTGTTGTGGAGAAACACATAATTTCAGAAAAGAACAAAAAAAGCACAGATGGCAATTAAAGCTAAAATAAAGAGAAAGGGCATACTGACTGCACAGTTCAATCTCATCATCCTGCTCTACTGATCTCCACTCTGAGAAAGTGATGTGATCAACTGATTATCTGAGTTATGTTCAGCAGCTGAAAAGGAGATAAAAGTCCACTTCAGTTCTGACAGTTTGATCCACAAAGCAGACAGAGAGGAGCATTTGAGGTTATGAAGTGCTATGAAGGGGCAAACAGCGATGGGTTTTTAATCTTCATTTATACAGACAGTTCACTGGGATCTTTTAATAGGTTTAGTTGGTTCAAAGACCAATTTCCTAATGAGGAGGACTGGAGGAAGAGTAAGGGATAAGAAGTGATTAAAAGAGCTTCGCAAACCTAAACAGATGTAGACCGAATGTGTGGGACTTTATCTTGATGCATCATCATCGCCCTGGAAACGGCTGGCTGAGTAGTTCAGAGATCAGCTGATTTGAACACACAGTTGACTGTTGTGGATGACAGGATGCATCTGAGAAATGATTAATTAATCTAGTGCTTAATACCCTTCCACAGTGTTGATAGCATCTGACCACAATGTGTTATTCATTTAATGGTTCAGGACTAAAGGGGGCAGAGGAAAGAAAAAATGGATCTTTCAGCACTAAAAAAATAAGAGGAGAAACAGGAATCTGATTTTTTTTTTTGTAGTTAAAATTATACGTTTCATAAATGCAACAAAAAATAATACTTTAAGTCAAACTGAGTGTTATGAGACTGTTTTGCATTTTCTTGGAAGAAATATAACTCCAAAAACACTATGCATGTCAAGAGTACAGCCACCGTACAAGAGTCTATTTATCTTGCTCATATTGTAGTTGCATAATTTAAGAGAGCTGATTACAAAGCCTTCTCATATGCAGGGCACATTGTATGAAAGAAGTGTGTAACTTGAGTGAACTCAGGACACAGCTGGCTTGACACTGTACAGTAAGGCACGACTTTGCGATTCAGCTGCTGCAAATGTGCTTAATAACAGAGCTGAACGGACTGATACCACGTTAAGCATATAGTAATAAGATCTCTGGAATCTGTCCAAGCAGAAGCATAAACTGTGAAGTTACATTGTTTTCCCCCCACATGTAATTTTCCACTGATAGATTTTGATAACTTTGGCAGTCGTTTGGAGATTATGGACAAAACATCAATGCAGTAAGGGTTGACACAGCTGCTGCCACCTCTCGTGGTCTGGGTGCCTTCTTCATTTGAAGTAGAAAAACATTTCTCAGAATGATTTGATTTTATTGAATCTGAAAACAACCCACTAACAAAAAAACACTGAGTGGAGGTAAGGCTATATCTTCTACACAGATTCGAATGCAACTGCATTGCTATGACTGAGGGCAACTTTGTTATGGATTGAGCACTATTGTGGTATTGCTTTTTTTGTTTTGGTGTGGAAGATGCTGGTTGTTGCTGAAAAAGAAGAGAAATACTGCAATATGAATGCCCTTTGCTCTGTTTTTGTTTTCTTGTTTTTTGCAGATGAATACTGTCTGAATCTCAGGCTAATGACACATTATTATTATTATTACTATTATTATTACTATTATTATTATCATCATCATCATCATTATTATTATTATTATTATTATCATTATTATCATCGTTATTATTATTAAGGACGAAATTGATATTGTATGAATATTGTGGATGTTTCGGCTACAACAAGGTCATGCAGCATGTACTTCATAAATTTTGTCTATATATGGATGCTCCCATCCTGAAAAGGTACCCTGATAAAAGCTCTAAACTCCATTTTGTCCAGTAGTCTCTGTCTTGATAGTTGATCCATATTGAAAATTATTGCTTTATGGCTGTCCAGTTTTCTGCACTTCAAGCTGCCAGCAGCCACAGCAATACATAAAATGAAATGAGGCAGAGAGTTTGACAAGTATATAAACTCCTCCACATACCCTGCTTTTCATCCCTTAATGCCGCTCAGTGTTGGAGCCACTTTGCACAAGTATCAATTCACATATGACAAAGTTTTTAATCTACAATCTTTTGATCGTCAGCTGTTTGATATTTTCATCTATTTTCAAAACTGTCACAATGTGAAGGGGGTCACAAGTCGTAGCACTTGGCCACTGAATAGATGTTTTTATCTCCAAACTCCTCTTCACTGCAATCAGGAAGATCTTCCCTGTCAGTGTGTATGTAATACTGCTGCCATCTCTTCACACATTCTTTAACAAACAGACCTTAAAATGAAGTATCCAGTAAACAAAGTGTGAAAACCCATTTTCTCACTTCAGCCCTTCCTGTTGGATTTCAGCTGTGCCTTTTATTTAATCTTTGCTCCATGTTCCTGTGTTGGTCTAATGGAGTCACACGGAACCTCTTATCAGGGTTGAACGTACCAGTTTTGTTTATTTAGGAGGTGAAAGTCACTTAAAAAGCATGAAAGACGTCAGAAAAGTGTCAGAAATGATTGTGTTGGCAAAAAATATGTGAGTAACCAGTAGTGGGCAATGTAGGGACCAATTTGACCGGGTACAAGGTCACAAAGTCGAAAGCGGTAAAAATTAAAGAATGTTTCAAGGAAAAGAAAGACACACTGTGCTTATTAAAGGGGCCTTACATACCACCTTCTATACTGTTGAGGTCCTTTTTTTCTGCACTAATATCAAAATGAACTAAACACAAACCTCTTCTAGTGTCACAATGATTATTGTTTTGCTACAAACCCTACAAATTTGCAAGTAGGCTATATTCTTGACCTAAGTGATCCTAGTATTAAATTAAACAGGTAAGGATTAAACAGGTAATACAAAAAGATTATAGGATATGTTAGATAGTAAAGTATTAAAGGAACACCAAAGAGTTTTTGTTACCTTAAAATAATGTTTTCCAACTCGTGTCAGTGGTTCATCAACTCATAACAGGGTGAAACGGCCCTCCCGCATTCACTTTGCGGCCCTCAATCAGTGAACAGCCCTCTGTAAGTTTGGGTCGTCGGGTGGCGGTTTTGTAGTTCAAATGACGAGACTACAATGCGCGACTTACGGCTTGAAGCCGGCAGGTGAAGCATCCTGCAAGGCTCTCTGGATGAACAATACTCGGCAGTTACATATAAATGGAAGATTTTTTTTAAAAAAATGGAAGACACCTAGCAGCAGGTAGCTTGAACAATTGTCATCATGACGGAGCCTGCAAATAAAAGGAAGAGTATGTCGGAGGAGGCGAAGAAAAGAAAACGGGATCATGACAGAAAAAGAGCTCGATCTAGAGTAAACATTGGACTGCCTTTTTTTTTTCTCTCTCTCTTTTTTTTCATTGGACCGGCTTTCACTCGTTGGCGAGAGTTGAAGGAGGCTACAAGATGCGATACTGATGGTCAGATCTGGGCTTTACTCATCTGACTGGGAAGAGTCCCTGGACCCCTGTGGAGACGATATGGATCGGACATAGTTGAATGAGTTGAATGCCGTGAAGGATGGCAAAAACTGCCAAAATCAGCCCAAATGTTTGGTCGTTTCCAAAGTTGTTCATTCTTATTTTATGTTTAGCGTTTTTGATTACTAGCATGCTGGAGTTTGTGCTGTTGTGAGTTCATTTTTGGCGATGGAGGATATTTGACTGGGAAACTAATGTTTGCAACTTCTGGAGTGAAAATGTGAAAATGTGAGCATGCAAGCATGCCATGCACGCTAGTGTTGTGAGGTTTACAGATACTAAAACATGCCGACCATATCTCTAAACCCTTGTCACTTATTTCCAAAGCCGGTCTTGGATAGCCTCTAAACAAATAACGTGCGTGTGACACAATGGTAGGATAAATTATTTACAATTCCGCTTCTGACCTGTGGGGGAACCGAACAGCAAAAAGTATTTAGTGTTTCTTTAAGTTTGTCAGTTTATTGCTAACTTAAAGACCCACTCCGATGAAAATCATGTTTTTCGTGTTGTTAACATGTTCTTGTGGCATTTTTCTAAAGCTAGATGACATATCTTTAGAAAATGAAGCTCCAAATTGCATTTTTGAATATTTCTGCATTCAAACGGCTGTGAACCAACGGCAGTCACTAAAAGGCAGCCTAAAACAGACTGGAGTTGTTTTAGGCTGACAAACTGTGTGTGAACAATCGAGCATTAAAAGCACCGTGTCTGCTACAAGAACAGACTGCAGTATGCCACGCTTTATGACTACATCACCTTCCTAAATTGTTCAGACACTCAGCCCATTTTTCATCGTGGCAGAATTTAAAAAAAAAAAAAAGGATTTTTATTGAGTTTTTATCTTAATTGGTCTCAACAAATTCCAAACACATATGAGGAATATTTGACTAAATGCCATTTAGAGATGTGCTGTAGGCCACTTAATAAAGTCATACTTGAGCAGTGATTTCCAGCCCGGTTTGCCTATATACTGTGCAGCGGTTTCTGTACATAAAGCAATATAAAGCCATTTATAAATGTTTCAAACAGAATAGAAAAATAATCCAAATTTTTGGTTGTATTTTAAGCAGCTTCAGTGGCCTATATATAAAAAAATCACTTACATCATCCCATCCCATTCAATTAATTCAAACCACTGGTACCACTTGTCTCTGCTGGGAACCCCTTTTTGCAGGTAATGAGGTCAGCCAGCCTCCATTGTTACAACAAATGTCAAATTAAGCAATCATGTTTTGAAAAATAAAAAAATAAAAGATAAAAACTTAGCCCAGAAGCTCTTTAAGCTCTGCATTAAGGTTAAAGGCCCGCCTATAATGGCATTACACTCGTCTGTGAGTGGGAGGATGGCCAGTACACACAGAGGTCCACCATCACTCCAGCTAGACATTGTTCAGCAACAGCTGACATGCCAGTGTGCCTGCAGGTAGCGGACAGTCACTCAACAGGAGTCCTCTGCCTTTCTCCTTGTCTCTCCTGCACCCCCTCACCACTGTATCCCTCAGTTCTTTCCCCTGCCTCCGCACTATCCTTCCCACAAGAGCAGCGATGCCCTCTTCTTGCTGACAGTAGATGCATCGCTGCTTTACTGCCCTCATAAATACTCCAGAGTTGAAAACAATGAGCTTGTCCAGGCATCTGCAGCGTTAAACTGAGGTAATGTCCCCACTAAGCTCGGGTGGCAGCTTTATGTGCAACGAAAGGATCAAGACGAGAAGGTAACTGTGGGCGTAGTAATGGACAAGACTAACAGGCCGGGTTAAAGCATGCACACTGAGGGACACACAAACCTGTCAGCACACATTTCATTACTGGCACATAAATCTGTCAAATGAGGAAACTAAGTGGCACCTTGGGTACCATTAAGTGCTGTTGCATAATTGCTTTTACTTCAGTGCTGTTTTTTCCTGTTGATTTTTTGTCTTTACACTGTAGCTGCTCTCAGCGAGCACAAGGAACCCAGGAGATGACACATGGAGCGGGACATGACATGAAGTGGTAAACAGAGGTTTGTGCACTCTGTGAAAATTTCAATGAATTTGCAAACCTAAGTCATTTAAACAGGAATACACTTTTTTATTATTATTATCTGACCTTACACATAATATTTTAGATCTACATCTTTTATAGTTTATCAATAACGATAAGGAAAAATGTTTAAAGCAGAAATTTGTGAACTCATGGTAATTTGTTAGTTGGTTTTTTTGGTCATTTGTTAGTAACACCACCAGTATCACAGCTTGTAAATGCTTTTTGAAGCCAACTATGAGTTTACACTTAGAGTCTACACACTCTCCTGTATCACTGTATGTGTGAGATTCTCTTGTTCACGGAAATCCTCTCACCATCTTCAGCTTTTTTTTTTAAAAAGACTGCCTTGTGAATTCAATCTTTCCTCTATAGTGAACAATCTCAAAGCATCCCAGTTCATCCCAGTAAATAGCTGGACAGGGCTTTTTTTCATGAATTCTTTTTGCAATCTAGATCAATCAATTTATTAATTTAGATGGGGCAAGTTAATTAACAGCTCATAAAATATGCCTGTATACATGCCAGATTATAGCCCAAGGCTAATTTCTATCAATTGTTCACAAATGATGTTTAAAAAAAAGATGTATACTTTTTCTCATTCTATGTGAGGATGCACAAAAGGGTTCTCGACCATTAAGTTTATATACATTACCTGGACAAATGTCACCACGCAGATTCAACAAAGAAAAACAGGAAATAGCTTTCCATTTGAAAAGGACAGCGGTGATTAATATGTTTCAGCTGTTAGTGAGTCATCCAACCGAGTGATGTAGACTCTCATTCCTTTAACAACCATGTTAGAAGACACATTATAAGGCAGTGGAAATGATGTCATTCGGAAATAACTAAAGTTAGGTTAATAACTGTCCAACACATTATTAAAACCTAAAAGGATAGTGTTGAACTATCATGTTCAAGGAAGAAATATAATAGAAGAAAATCTCCAATATTACTTTTTTCAGTAAAATTTACAGAATAAATTGCTCAAATTGTCAGGGACAATAATGATTGGACCCTGGGAAAATAAAATCAAATCACATGATCCTGATCCCATGAGTCCAGATTTATTCTTTTCCACAGAGACAGACGCATCAGGGCAGGAAGAGCAGCAGGTGAAGTGCTGCACCCATCACACCACAACAGCATTATGATCTGGGATCAGGTCTGCGCTCAAAGCATGAAATGAACTGACTTCCCTAATATATTAAATGCCCCGGTTTTCCCATTAAGAGATTTTTTTATTCCTTTCTGGCACAGGCATCTTCCAGGTTCACAACAGGATTCATTGGGCTTCTGAAGGAGTGGTCCAGCGAGGATCAGAAATCATTTTCAGATATGGATCGGCTGCAAATCTTAATACTGATCCCCAGTATACATTCTTCTATCATTAATGCAAGAAAAAAAATGCAGTTGTGAATGGAAATTAATGTTGTGACAATGCATAAATTATCAAAACAATACCACAGAGAATGTCTACTCTAATCAAAGCAAATGGTGGTTCGACAGAACAGTAACTTTTTTTTTTTGTCTAGGCGGTGTATTTGTGCAGGTGTGTGCACAATAGATCAATCCAGAAGATCTCCTGTAGTCAAACTGAAGAGTTGATTTGCCTGATGCAATCTTAGTTACAGTTCTAGGAGAAATTTCTCCAGGTCTCCTAGATATTAACTTAGCCTTTACAGTTTCTGTTAACTGCATTAAGAAAAAACATTGGAAATCAGAAAAAAGATACCTAAAATCATATTGCTTTCTGCGTACAGCCATTTCCTGGTTTGTTGGCATGAATATTTTTCATTTTCAGAGCCCTTGGCAGCTTCATAAGAAGCTGCTAACTGTTGGGACAAGGTTTGAGGACTTAAAGTATTTCTAATATGCACTGACTGGCCTTTAAGGAAGGCTGACAGGCCTGATAAATCATCGTTTAAGGGGCTCAGACTTTGCCACTTTGCCCTTTTTTTTTTTTACAAGAACATTAAAAACAACGTAGCACTAATCCTGCTTAAAATGTTGAACTCAATCATTTATTTTCCATTTTACACACTCAGAATGTCAGTTCGTCCTCTGCTCACCTAATTTATCACAGAAACTAGGAACATTGTGTGTGTAAAAACCCAATGTCTCAAACCAAAAACAGCAATGCTGGCGAAAAAAAAATCTGAGGTTCAGGTGCTCAACAGTAAACAAAACAAGCTTTACCTCCAGAAACATTTTCTCTCAAACCACATCTACAGGTTCCCCTCATGAATTTTGTGTCCCTATTGTAACACCTCACAAAGCATTTTCATAGAATAAAAATCTGAGATGGCTAATTGGATGATCAACATACTAAACTCTTCTATCAGAGCGCCTCAGAAACAGTCGGCATGGTGCAGATGGCAAAATGTGGCAGTTCCCTTAAAAATTGCACCAAACATGTGGATCTTCATGCTGTCTTTATTGATTGTACACCGTCCAATTAAATAGGGCAAGTATGCAATGGCACTGCAGCGTAGAAACCTTTGACAGAGCCAGTGGCAGACCGCATGAATCAATACGCTAAAACAGCTGCCTGCGGCTGAAAGATGGGAGAGTCTGACAGACTTGAGGTGTTTGTTCAAGTTGTTTCATGCTGAAATCTCTCTGTCAACTTTCCTTAGAGGCACAAGTGGCCCAGAATTCTTTGAGAAAAGCCATGGGAGGTTGTTGCCATCATCAAAAGCACAGCAAGCCTTTTTCCAAGTCTTTAATGCCTTCAAAATAAGAATTTGCAGCAATCTGTATTTCTCATCAGTATACTATATGGAAGAATCACTTGGACAGAGGTAAACCATAGTCCACGACAGCTTAGACATCTGCATTCCTCAGAATAATCATTTAATTTGCAAGTGCTTACGCTAAGAACTGAGCGCACACCAATAAAGCATGAACAGAGCTGGAAGAGAGCAGAGCAAACAAGAGGCAGGGGCTTATGTGCCATGCGGAGGACAGGCACCAAGCCTCTCACACAAAGATGACGGCAGGGATCGATCAAAGGCTGCCTTACCCTTCCTACCCACCGTTTAGATCATTAAAACCTAATTGAGAACTGGTAACCAAAGACACACACACACACACACATACACACAGTTAAAGACAGAATGGCTGTGCTTGCATGACTGCACAAGCGCACTATCTCAAGGATGACAATAGAAAAGCACAGCCAGCGTGAGGTAATGAGAGCCGATGTCCATCTGAGTTAGAGAGCAAATCGATCAGCCGGGACTGCACCATCACGGTGTGAGAAGCTGAGGGGATAAACTACAGTCACAGCAATCACAGGTTGAATCTCACACTCATCAGGTCGGCTGTTTGGGTGAGAGTGGACAAAAAAACAAACAAAAAAAAAAAACAGTAACAAAAGAGAGGAATGACAAAAATAAACAGCATGTGCATGATGGTCTGTTATTTTGTGGTCATGGATCTCAGACAGTTACAGACAGACACATGAAGTGGAGCACACAGTGTGTTTGTGTTTGCAGGAAAAAGATGTGAAGTTGACTCACCCAGGACTAGAACTTGCTCTGTGCCCCTTCCACATCTACAAGCCTGGAGGTGCTCTGATCACTTGTAACCGTTGGCTCTGGCTGCACAGTAAAACGCTGCTGCTCCTCCAGATACAGAGCTTCCTCCTCCTCTTTCTCCAGCAGCAGCAGCAGCTGGACTAGAGTGCATTCACTCACCTCCCCCTACCCCCTCTCTCTCCACTCTTCACTGCTGATGAATTATCTACCACCACCAAAATGAGGTCCCCGGCTCTCCCCTCTCCTCTGGTTTGTGCTAAGAAGGCAGCAGGAGCTCCTCTCCCAACGGGCGCCCGGCTTTGTGATTCGGGGAAGCGGTAAGAGCTGCCACCGGCAGCGACAGGCAGCTCGTGCTGATGGTGCTCTGGTTATTGGGTTGCATGTGTATGAGTGTGCTGGCATTTGTGTGTGAGGGATATAGAGCGTTGTGTGTGTTTGTTTGAAAGAGGACCCGGCTGCTGTTCATAGGGGCTCATCTGCGCTGCTGCCGCTCTCTCTTTCTCCCGTTCTCGGACTGATTTGTGCTGCATTCAAGTTCTGTGGGAGAAAACGGAAGATGAAGTCCCATGCTTAACAATTCCACCCACTTCAGCTTTCAGTGAGTGGTACACTCATTGTTGGTGACTCCGCTGGAAAAGCAGGAAATTTATAGACACTAGGGATGTGCAGATCGATACCAAAATATTGATACCTCCAAAACCAGCTAGTTATGTTAGGAATCGATTTTCATGTTAGAATATCAATATTCTAGCGGTATGGGGAAATATGTAGTTTTTCATGGACTGCAGTGGACAGTGGACAGAAACTGATATCAGGATCTTGTCCAAATTATACCCAGTTCCTAGGAATTCTTTTTTCCCCACCTGCCACAGTATGAGTCTTTAAGACAGCTGAAAATATTTTGATAGATTACATAATAATAACTACTACTACTGTCACTTAGCTGACACTTTTATCCAAAGCGAATTACATCTGAGAGAACAACACAAGCAAAAAAATCTTAAATGAAGGCACACCAAGGCTGAGTGTGGTTAGACTGCTGTGAGTCCAGTTACACACAGGTGCTGTAATGCATGC
>JAPMNP010723844.1:0-12552 GCA_029874935.1 Atherina boyeri | reverse complement strand
TAATGATATATATCGACCGATAAGCATGTGGGTCAATAGAGAAAAAAGGGCTAGATAAAAAGTTTGATAGAAACATTTTCCTCTCCTTTTTCATAATAGCATGTCTCATCACTTCCATCCTTACTTCCTCCAACCAATCAGAAATGCAGATCCATGCACGCTCTGTCCACAAGCTCCCGCCCCTCGTTTACTGGGAAACAACACGTGTATGCTATTGCAAAGATGTCAGGGCTAGAAGATGAACCTGAGGAAATTGTAGTGAAGAAGGGATACTGTGGTTTACAGGTTTGGTAATATTTTGTTTTTTATTTTTTTGATTTAAAGTGTTGAATTTCAATTCATTGCTTGTATGTCGTTAATCAAAAGTATATGATAGATCACTGAACCAAAGCTAAAAATGGTAAGGCATGAACTTACATCAGGTTCAGGTATTTTACATTTTCAATAATTATTGATATCAATCAACAGGATATTTTTTTTATCGATATGCTTTTTTCCTATATCGTCCAACCCTCGTACAGTCCTTTGCGTGTAGTTGCTTTGAAAACTGATATTACGAAAACTGGAAGAGAGGTAAACCACCCGTCTTATGAAAGTCTAAGTTTATCTAACAACATTTCACTTTTATGCTATTGTTCTTCCATCAGTTGGAATCAGTGAGGCAGGTGCAGCACACTGCTTTCAACACAACCATTAGTCATCTGATGAAATTGCATCCTTTTAAAAGTAAAAACATCTACACAGTCTGTATATTTATCGTGGTTGTGAAGTTCTCCTTCTCACAAAGTGCATGGTTTAAACCATCTTGGGGCTTATGTGTGAATTTGACTATGCACAATCAGATAAATCTGAGAGTGATTGTTCAGTCACTGGTTATGGCTGGTCAGGCTGAAAGCTGACTGGCTAATCACTCATTGGCACTCCTCTGCCTGTTTATGTTGACCAGAATTTATTTTCTATCAGGAAATCAAAAGAATATTTCAAACAACTCCATCCAAAAAAATTAAAGCCAGCCCAGCATTTGATACTTGATAAGCCACTCCAGTTGATTTTAATACTTGTGCTGGTATTATGGTACTACTAAATGTGTTTCTGGAAATCAACCATTTTTTTATTTCCATCAAAAAGAAAATGCTTGTCCTGTCAAGTCTCTGTGGTATGTGCTCCTTACTTCCACTGGTTAAAATGCTGATATTTTTTTCTTTTTCTTTTAGTGTTGCATGTCATAGTCTTTGGAAAGCTGTGGCAGTTTTGCACTTATGTCATGGGACAGCTCGGTCCCAGCAGTGATTTCTGAAACAGACTGGCTCTAAGTGCTCCTCCTTGTCTGAAAAATACTCACATGGCTGCACAACGCAAACCCAAAGTCTATGGTGTGAGCTGCATGACTGTTTGTTTCTTGAGTACATTCATTCACCATTAGATGGATTTGCACATGTTTCCTTTTCAGGGAATAGCTGATAGATATTACTTCTGTAATATGTGGTTGCACTGAAATGGAGAGCAGACAACTGAAGTGAAAGAAATTAAATTACAATTGAGATGTTTTTTACTAATTTAGTTGCAGAGGTCTTCTTTAATAAACACTGTGAAATGGTCTGAGTTATAATTTGTGTTTTAGAAGGTCTGTAAAATGCTTTGGGCAGAGATGGACATTTAAAGAAATGTAGATATAAGATAATAATAACTCAAGAGGCACTGATTACCTGGGTGGTGTGAATCAACCAATTTCCAGTCAACTATGGGTGGTTGGACATAGAAAATTTTCTGTTTTCAATTTTTGTTTTTCACCCAATTTTTTTATTTCAAGTAGAGAAGATTCAAACCATAAGTTTACATTGAAGGTATATTACAAAAGTAGAACCTTTTAAAAAAATAAATAAATAAAAAATCTGAAATTGTAATTGCCAAATAAAATAACCATTGACGGTGATTAATGTTCATTAATTGAACTTTTACTGTTGCAGATGTTGAGCCCATGTTGGACTGATGTGGAAGTTCAGCCCCCATGTCATCTATCAGAGAATATATGGTGCCTTTGGGAAAACATGTTGCTGTTTATCATGTTAATGGAAATGATAAAGGGTTTTACTAGATTGATGGGAGCCCACATCAGTTGAACACAGGTCAACAGTGGAACATCAGTTCTGAATATGCTCATCAGCTTGTGAAAAGACAATTGACAGTTGGCAAATTCTTTGACTTTTAAAGTAAATTGCCATCAGTCTCTTATTTCACATAATTGTACAGATGTAATTTCTGAAGCCTGCTGCTGCCAACGGTGGCAGATGTAGATTATTTTTAGATCATTTGTAAACATTTATGGTCTTCCACCTTTGTCATCAGCATCTAGTGGAACATTGTTAAGCTTTGGCTGGAAGACTAAATTGGTTATTTACACAAAATAAAATGCTTCATTGAATGCTTATAATGACTTTTTCTCCTGCGTCCTTCATGAGTGTGAATTACACAAAGAAGAAACTGTACGAAACTTCAAAGTGGCGCAAATAGAAGCACTGGCCCAGTGTCTCTTAAATAAAAGATGCCTTCCACCAACTCATAAGTCAGCTGAAGAAAATATTGCATGCATTTATACACGCACACACACACACACACACACGCATACACACACACACACACGCATACACACACACACACACACACGCACACACACTGGAAGATGATGACCTCTCTGGAGACCAGGACACATTAAGATGCATCTCTAGGGAGTCATACACATGGTGCTACAGAATTTCTAAATAAAAACCTCCTTTACTCATGCAGCATGCAGCAAGTTTAGCTACGGGATTAGTTTATACCTTTTACATCAACACAGTGACACATCATCAAGTCTGTCTGGATGGCATGCTGAAGGCGATGAGTCATACTTCATTATGAAAAGGTCACTAAAAAAAAAAAATGGAAAAAAAAAACTTGTTCATGACAATATTCATCTGTCAGCTTTTTCCATCACATCAAATTTATCCTAACAAATGCTAATTAAATAACAGTAAGACTAGCAGAAGTTGCCTTTTTTAGGCTAGAGATGGGGGTTGGATGAGCAAGGGATGTTTTTATATGACCAGAGCGGAGAGAAAGGAAAAAAATAATTTATTCATGCTTCCACTTTTTATATGTCGAATAGTTCACACTAACAAATGACTTATTCTCCTGGTTCAAACCAGCAAATAAACCATTGTTACACAATCTTTGGCATAATGTAAGTGAACCAATGCTGAAGGACAGGAATGGAGATTGAAAAAGGATGGGTAAAAGGGACCTTATTGGAAGGAGTTAAAATCCTAATAACTGGGAATGGTGGACTTAAGCACATGCACATTATTTTTGTGTTTTACAGACCTAAACCAATCGGGACTCTCCAGATGGGCTCATGGTCTTCTGGATACTACCTTTTGGTTTACTGTGCTAAAGCTACCCATACATAAGCATGTGATTTGTCTACAATGCTTTGTAGAAGTGTGGACAATGTTGATTATCCTGCAGTCTCTTCAAAGCAAACATCCGTGTTGATCTTCTGCTCCTCATCATCTTAGTCTTGTGTGGTTTTCTGAATAAAGAATTAGATGGTCTTTGTCCACAGGGTTACATACACGTCAACTGGTGGGAATCTGCCAAGTGAGCATTTGCAGACCGGTAATTTTGACTAAATTAATGTCACAAAGGCCTCGCGGTCAAGTAGTCACAAAAAATGTAGATTACGTCTAACAAAGCAAGACACAACATAAGACCTTGTATTTCCGGACTTTGTGCAGTAACTTTTTTTTTGTTGTTTTTTAAGAGGATAAGTTCTGCCTTTAGTTTAAGTTATAAATCCAATAAAAGACACTGAACCGTTTAGAAATTGCCCAAAATCTGCTACCTCACAATTTGGTGTTGTACTAAAATCTGATCCCATGCAAACTCCAGCTCTTCCTATAGCCAAAACATTCATAAAATATTCACCTCAACGTTCATTTTATTTAATCATTGGTGATGGATTTTATCTGGAAAAGTGTCTGTGATGTCAGAAAAAAAAAACAATGCCTCGAATATTTTAGATGTCTGTTAGGAATATTTTTCCTTTTGACGAAAGGGCAAAGCTCTGGATTGATTTGACATGACAACATTTTTTGGTTTTGAGCCATGAACTCTAGAAAAAGGGTTTTATTTCTGTGCAAATACTGTTTAATAATTTGGTGGATTTTCTTTTCTTTTACAATTTTCATGGATTAAATTGTTCACTTAGTAGATGCACAGACGGATGACTGAGAAAAAAAGGGAGCTGCAATTAGATTAGTAGGTTAATGGCATCCTCATTGACTACATAACTTGTTCATCATGCCCCACTACTGGCTGCAGTCAGAGCAAAACTGTCCTGCACTTAAAAAACAAATGGTAAGTAGCACCATGAATGAGTTTAGCTCAAAACATCAGTGGATTGGCAACTGATACGATGAGCACTTTTAGCACCCACCCGTTTGCCCATGGATGCAGTAATCCATGATGTGAAGCATCAGTCTGCGTGTGGCAGCACACTGTGTTTGGCACAGTCTTCTGTTGAAGCAGTTCAAGTATCGCTATAAGCGAAGACGGACAAGCTGAATTATGCCAGGGTCAGGACCTCGGGATTAGGTCCAGGGATTATCACAGCTCAGTTAGCCTCTTGGATTATACAAACGGCGGACAGTTAGTCTGACCGACCAGCAGTCTTTCGCCAGGATCTCCTGAAGTCCAGCTCTTACTCATTCACATATGAGTGGCTGAACAGATAAATAGATACGCTGGTACAGCAGGAAGTGTGGCACAAATTCTGTTTTCATCTTGCTTTGGGTGATAAATGTTCACTGTCAGGAAAATTATATTTGGGTCATAAACATTTTTTAATCACACAAGCAAAAATATGGATGTGATCAGACATTGATATCATACATCCTTAGTTGAGAAATAGTACAAGTAAAAACAGGAACACAATGCAGGCCTTTGCGTTCTATTAAATGTCTCATGCTTGTCTCCGTTGTTTTCTAGGACCACACTGTGCGAATGAGTGATTGATGCCAACCTCCCTTCTTCAGGTAAAAGTATTGGAGTAAATGTTATGAGTTATTTCACTACGTGTTATGATTGCTTGATTTCATATTTGTATATTTTGATTTTATTTATTTATTAATTCATTCATTCTTGCATTTTTAATTCAGTTCTTTTTTTATTTTATAATATAAATTTTTTTGGCTGATGTTTTCTCCATGTAGGGCAGAATGGGTGTGTGTGCCCTGCTCCTGCTGCTTGGTGTAGCCCTGGGGGCCTCAGCCCAGGTTCAAGACCCCATCACAAGTAAGGCCTGCTTCCACTTTTTCAAACATCAAATATTTCACACTAACAAATGACCAAGTTTTATCTTTTTCCTCACAAGGTCCTCCAAATGCCACAGCCAAGCCCACAGATCCACTTACTGCACCCTTCCTAAACGTCACTGTCCCACATGCACCAACCTCCCCCGGTCCACCCACAACACTTGCCCCTACAGTTGTCTTGTCGACAACAATAACAACAACAACAACAACAGTTGCCACAACAACCGCAAGCCCAGCTGGCAACGAGGACCCTCAACCTTCTGGTCCCAATGGCACTGTGCGCGTGTTACCGGTTCCTCCTCCTCCTCCGCCTACCCCAGCTCCTACTGAGCCCTCTGAGGCACCAACAACCACAGAGCCCCCACCTTCTCCTTCTACTACTGCAGAGGATGAGGCAACCTTTATTACTGACCAAACATCTCCAGAGATATACCCTGGCAGCACTGATGATGTAGACACCACCACAGATTCGAAAGTGTACCCCTCAGAAACCCCCCCAGATGGTGAGTGCTGTTGCAAGACACGTGAACTTCACTTTCTTAAATGAAGATTGCCTCTTAAGGATGGATTAAGTTTGAAGACTTTAAATATTATTCCATATTGTTTTTGTTTTTCTCCCATGTATAGATTACAGCTTGTATATAAAGACTCCAGGTTGTAAAAACCAGTCAAATCAGGAATTACAGTTTACAGAGCAGCACCCTGTTTCACCTCTAGCTGTTTTAGTAAAACTCTCCAAATTCGGTGTAGCTTTGTTGCCATGTTCCAAATGTAATCAGAAAAAAATCCTCATGTATTAACTGACCCATAATCACCCTGGATTATTACTCCCAGCATTAACATGCTGTGCTTTTTGATAGTTACATAGTAACACATCCTTTTCAGGGCCTTTATCCACCAAGCAGACAGTCAGCAGACTTGGAGTGTCGATGAATGTCTCTGTCTCATGTGTTTCTCAGTGTGTTGTGTATACCNACTTTGCTGATGTTCTATCTGCTGATTCAACTTGTTGGATTGGCATTGGGTCTGCCAGTGAGAAATCTCACTCTGCTTGGATGTTAATGTAGCAAATGACTGCATGAGAATGAGGCAGCAGTGACAACGGGAAGTAAACTTCCAACTTGACATGTCCCAACAACTTGGCCTTATAGAGGAAAGGTACTGAAGACCTACTAATACACATTTGATTTAAGAAAGGCCAGCTCTCTGGCAAAACAAACTCTTGTTTTCTTATTTATGTATTCATTCAATAATTTACTTACCCACCCAACTTTCTTTAATGTGGTCTTCTTGTTTCCCTTATTGATGGATACTGCCACCCCCTTATGCATTTGTTAGCTAAGTCTTCTTAGACATGTGTTGATTTTGTGTCCTAGGGAAATCATGATTACAGATTTTCTTGGTTCGATTATTGTCAAAGAAATAATTAGGATTTTGATATTATTGGCTGTTGAGTGTTAAATAATTACCCAGCACTATAAATGTGTAAAACCACATAAAACACTGCTTATAGGTCTTTATGTTTTAATTATTACTTTAAAAATTAGCATGCTAATGCAAAGAAACACATTTTTGGAATTAATCCTTTTTTTCTTCTTCCTTTTTAAATGCATAAACAACAGTTATCATTGGGGCTATTTTAAAGATTAAAAAATGGCCTCATCTCGGCAGGAGAAGCTGATTTTGGGCATGTAGGTGCTTTGTCACAGCAAACAACTTCATGTTCCTTATTTATGAGATTTTGAATGTTTCCATGCCTTAGATTAGAGAATGGCAGTAGTATGACCTATTTGATGTATCTAATAACTTTGTTTTTGTTCCGTGTGCAAGTTGTGCTGACGATATTGATATTGAGGAATCTTTATAATCAATTAATTGTGTCATTAAGTAATTATGACATATCTAGTTGGAAATGAAATTATTGTTATGGTGTGCTGTTTTGTTTATTTACACTGAGGTGATATGAGAAAAAAACAGCAGGTCTTCTGTCACGGATAGTTTTTTATCTTGATTCAGTGTATTTGAGTCCGTGGAAGACAAAGCCTCAGTCGATCAGTGACATGAGGCTTTATATGTTGGACTGTGATCAGAGGACTTATGTACATTTAATGTCCAAAGAAAAAATATACACGTAAGACCTACAGCAGAATGTCAGAAATAAACCCTCTCGCATTCACAGCAGCTGTTAGCTAATTTAGATAAGCATGAGAAATAATTGAGGGACTGCTCAGACTCAGTGTTTCTGGATAAATCTCTTGATCCATTTGATTTTTTTTTTTTTCCAGCAAAGCTCCATTGACTGATAATCAGAAAACAGACAAACAGATTATTTCGTTTTGGCTTTTTTGTACTTTGATTCTGGTTCATTATTTAAATGATATCCAGGTAGATAGTATCATGTAGATCATGTAGATCAGCGGTCTGTTAAAGAGGTGCCTCTTAACACCGTTTTCCTCCTGTGTTTGGATTGATACTCCATTTAATTCTCTTCTTTTTCAGAAGTGCATTTAAAAAGCCTCTTCTGTGTCATCTCCTTGCCTAAAATACATTTTATAAAGCCAACAAAGTAGTTAATACAAACAGAAGAGCTTCTGGAAATTTGCTGTGAAAAGTCAAAGTGAGTTGTGTGTTATTTTTGTGGCAAGAAAGTAGCAGTGGCTAAAAAGAGCAAGTGAGTGAGGCAAGTGAGTTCTCCGGTCAAGCGTCAACCTTTAATATTTTAGATAGTTGAACATTTTTCTGCTTTTAGACTCCATTGTAGCAGTGCTGGAAATATCCAGATGTGATATACCTACATTTAACCAGTCATCCACAAAAATCAGAATTCCGGCCACAGTAGATGATAGATTGAAGTTTTCTCCTACATGGATGGCCCCAAGTTGAGGTTAAGCATATGGTGGAACAGTAAGGAGTTAGCAGGTGTAATATGTGACAGATGAACACATTGTTCAAGTATTTCTAAGGAAGCATTTGGAAATAGACATTAACATCACACACATAGCTTTTATGTATTTAACACCTTGTGTTTTAGCAAAGTAGCTTCAACCAGGTAAAAACCTGTTAAATAAAAGAAATTTTAAATACTATTCAGCATATTTTTCTAGCACCCTGGAATTTGTGAATGAAACNGTTTCCTTTCCATTAATTATTTATGATGGCTGATAATAGAAAGATGCACAAATCACCAGCCTATGTCAATGAATCATGTGGTAAGATGCTTTTTCTATGAAATGAAATAACATCAGGTATGTTTTGAAATTTCCTGCAAACCTCAAAATGTTACGTACAATAACACGTCAAGAATGGATTTGAGGATGTTGAATTGGCATCATCTTATCAACACTGGCAGTCAACATAAATGCAACATATGCAGATGTATCGCACTGCATAGTGTGCCCATTATATAATGTGATCACTTTCGGTTCATAGGTCTTATGTAATTCCTCCATTGTCTTCCCCTGGACATCCTGGAGTGTGGTCTGAAGAGCTGTGAGCCGCTCTGAATGGCATTAGATCCGTCAAGGCCGTGTCAGTTCCACATGACACTCACAGCCTGTTGTGCCCTCTTCTCTTTGTAAATGTACATATTGTTCCAGGGAGAATGCTGAGAAGTCCTGGGAATTGTGAGTGAAAATGCAACATTACTGGGCGGCAGGCCAATAATCCTTCTCCCAGAAAGTGCATATAGAGCACGAAGTCAAATGATGCATTCTTTGCAGCATACTTTTGTAATGTGTAGAACTTTCTTGAATTCGATCCATGGAACAGCTGATTTTGTCTTTCTATTGTCACCACTGCTGTGCAGTTTTCTAGAAAAAACAGTTCTTTTGTTGCACCCTAATGTGTCTTATTGAACAGTCATCGGCACACAAACAGCAGGCGGTTTTTGCACACCAAACTCTGCTTGTTGTTCAGGCAAATCTCATGTGTTTTGTTCCAAGCGTTGCTGTGAAAGGTCACCAGGAAGACCACAGGGTTGCCTTCAACTAGTTATGCTCATGCATATAGTGGAAATGTATACAAATTGGTCAGCTATTGTAATTTACAGGGGGGCAACATGAAGAATAAATAACTTTGTCAGTGTAATGGTAAGCCTACGTCACTACAATCCTCTCCCACTAGCCACAAGTAAAACAGCAGAGCTGTGAGCTGTCAGGCCTTTGGACGTGTAGAGAAGGTTTAACATAGAAGGTTTGAATAATTTATTTCAAATTCACAGCAAACTTCCTAAATGTTTCAGTTTTTTGTCCCATCTCACTCTGTCTGCTGTCATCAAGGGTATACCAACTTGCTTGAGCAAAAGGTTTACCCTCTCAGAGTGAGCAGATAAATAACCTTTTAACTGAGGACAGACTGTTGAATATGTATTTGTCTCTTAAAAAAAAAGAACTAATTAAATATTTACAAAGATGCCAGTTATAAAGCTAAAGATACAAGATGGTGTTGAAAGAATTTGAGGACAGCTTAGTAACTTGTGAAATACTTTGTTACCTATGAATTTGAATGGATATAAAAAAGATTTGTTGCAAAACAAGCATCTGAGAAAACAACTACACAATATAAATATATTACCACAAAGATATGGCTTAAGTTACAACCTTATAGTAACATTTCATGCATTCTACAAATACATGATCAGCTCAGATGGATGAATTCCACAGAAAGAAATTAGTGATCGCAGCAGCATTGTAGTTTTAACTAAATCTTTTGAAATATTCCTTAAAGTTTGAGACTGATTAATTAAGCACATTTATTGCAGCAGTTTTGACAATCTGTTGTTTAAATATATCATTTTAAATATTTCTTATCTTCTGATAAAAAAGATTGTTATCCCAGGAAACAGGACAGATCACAGTTTAATCAGTCCAAAGGTATCTCAGTCCCCTGTCAGCCCTTCAAAAGCTTACCAATTAACACATTATATTTAGCATGTTTAATGTTTACATATCACTTTTTTCTTTTTTTATACTGATAATAGACTTTGAAATGGCCGGTATGCAGTGATACCTTTGGCTAGCTGTTTCTGTTGTTCCTAGATTTACTGCTAAGGTAAGCTGTGCAGCTGCTTGCAGTAAAATCATGATAGTTTACTGGCATGAGTGTGGTATTAATATAGCTTCTGGGCAAACATCTCAAAAGCACCTCCAAAAGGTTCTTTAAGGTAAAATGGGCCTTTATCTCTGCCTGTATTTTTTTTTAAGCCCTTGGAATCACTTTTTTTTTTTTTTGGATAAGAGGCATAAATAAATAAATGTTTACTCATTTTCTTACAAGTGGATCTAGAAAGAACTGACTGATTTGAATGTTCATTGATAACATAAAATCTGTTCATCTTGTGAGGCATTTTAGAATTGGTATATTTGCCTCAATTCAAGCAGCTTTTTTTTTTTTTTTTATCTCTTTTTAAGCCAATAACGAGGAAATGCCAATCATAGCTGTGATGGTGGCCCTGTCCTCCCTGCTGGTCATCATCTTCATCATCATCATCCTTTACATGCTCAGGTTGGTGAAATACGGTCGATTATCTCCAGACAACAGAGACCTGTGTGACGGCCTTAGGTGCTGCTGTTACCATGGCAATGACTGATTGGCATGCTGCTGCACAGTGGGTTATCGTGTGCATGACTTTGTGTTTCTTTGTGTTTTAACATGCACTTTGATCTTTGACAGATTTAAGAAGTACAAGCAGGCAGGAAGCCATTCAAACTCCTTCAGACTGACCAATGGCAGATCAGATGATACAGGTGAAACAACCAGATGTGTGTTTGTGTGTGTGTGCGTGGGTTGTTTGTATCTTTCATTTGTCAGCAGTTGCAACATGCTGAATACACAATCTAATTTTTGGTATGACAAACTGGCAAATATTTACAGCCAGCTTGACCAAACTTGTTGCTCATAATTTTTTTTTTCTTCTGATAAACCTCAATTGATCTTTCTTCACCATCTGATAACATTTCACCGTCTGTTTGCAGGAGGCTTTTGTTTGTTATATTACCTAATCAACAGAACTGCCATTGACTCCCTTATGTCCCAGTGTTGGCGCACATCGCCCTCTGCTGGGCATTTTAAGAACATCCAGTAAATGAAGTCGGTTTAACATGCTGCAGGACAGTTCTGATCTCATGTTCTTACCCTGTATCCCATGTCTTTATCTCCACCTGTCTGGCCCCTCCTGTTCCTTCCCTCCTCTCTTAACTCTTGCCTCCTCCCTTCCTGCTTGTTGGCACAGAGCTCCAGAGTGTGCCTCTATTGGCCCGTTCACCCAGCACAAACAGGAAGTACCCACCCCTTCCCGTAGACAAACTTGAGGAAGAAATGAACCGTCGCATGGCTGACGACAACAAGCTCTTCAGAGAGGAGTTTAATGTATGGCACACTCAAACACACTCAAACTCATCAGCTTGAATTGGCATTTAATAACTGGAACCAATTACTTATCCAGGCTCCCAGAATCTGGAGTAATCTGACTAAATAAATGTTCATAGTTAATTAAGAAATATACTCAAGTATTTGTATAAATAAATAAAATAATCACCCAGAAATCATCCAAATTGGCAAAAAACTGATATCATATTATGTCTTTAACTTAGAGCTATCAGCTTTTCAGTTGTTATACTACGGCACAATTAGAAATGCTAAATTCACTTCTGAATCAGCTGAAGTGAAGACATATTAAATGCACTTAATGTTAGATGAAAAAAGTCAAGTTTAAAACTTTAGTAATATTGGGCTACTGGAGGCACAAAAAAGTCAAATTGTGAATCAGAGGTGAGTACATCATGATGAAACCCGGCAAAGCAGAAAACTTACCATCAAAACATCAAATCAACCATTAAATTTGTATAGCACTTTTCAGACAAAAGTTATTCAAAGTGCTTAAAACAAAGCAAACATTTACATTAAGAAACAAAACAAGCTAGAACAAAAATAAGAGCGTATCAGGGTGCATAAAATCTAAAAACAGTTTCTCCAAACAGGCAAAGCCCAACTAGACCAGGGACAAATTGGAAAAAAATAAAACGGAGATAAGAAGGAAAAATAACTAGCTTTCAGGATCTGTTCCAGTTAACAGACATTTATGATATCTCACCTGATTGCTGTTCAGGTTAACCGTCTTATTGCTGCAACACACACACACACACACACATACACACACACACACACACACACACACACACACACACACACACACACACACACA
>JAPMNP010723840.1:0-12670 GCA_029874935.1 Atherina boyeri | reverse complement strand
GACCAATGTAAGCTGTGTGGGCCGAACAACTTACATTGGTCAACTTTTCTGCAGCCGTGCACCCAATAGAGTGATTGGATTTTTTTTCATTCTTTTGGTCTTCATATCGTTAAGATTGTACTGTAGGACCATAACCAGCATCTAAAGGAGATTATTAATAATGAACAATCTTTGAAATTGTAGACTAGCTTTAACCCCCTGATGCATGGATTATTAAAAAAGGGTGCCATCTTTTTTTCACATATAATATGTTACTTTAACATACAGGTACAATTTTGCTTTTCTTTATTTAAAATCTTATATGGCTTTATATTCATTTTATTTATTTTTAGCTCTTCTATATAAATATCTAGTATTCTTCATATTTATGTGATATGAATATTCTATAAAACATAGTTGTATCATTTTCTTATCCTGTTTATGACTGAAGCAAACGTGGTTACCGCAATGTAGTGTAACATTATTGTAATGGGCAGAAATGACCTGCTACTGTTGTTTTAGCAGCATGTTGTGTCTAGGACATGTTGTGCGTCTATTATGTTCTGGAGACTTTGCTACATTCTTAATGATGATAATTTAACTTATTAATCCTGACTGGGAAATAAGGCTCTGCTTTTTACCCTTCTCTAGATTTACTAGAGAGTAGTGGGATGCTATGTTTCAATGCACAGGGAGCTAAGGGCCTTGCTCAGGGGCCAAGAGTGGTTCAACTCTGTTGGCATACTGGGGACTTGAATCTGTGTTCAGAAGCCCACCTCTGTAAACACTAGACACTCCCCTTTCGTTTGGTTACAATCACCACTAGGTCTTCATTTTAATCAGTTTGT
Organism: Atherina boyeri; assembly: GCA_029874935.1. Taxonomy (NCBI): domain Eukaryota; kingdom Metazoa; phylum Chordata; class Actinopteri; order Atheriniformes; family Atherinidae; genus Atherina; species Atherina boyeri. The sequence continues at coordinate 11,843 of JAPMNP010723840.1, read as the reverse complement.
ACAGTTTCTTTGAGTCACAGGCTCTGATGCTGCTGCTCCAGCAGATCATTACAAAGACACTACCCTCTCTACCACAGAAAATATGAAACATTATGATAAAAAAGGTTTGAAGGAAGTGAGCTTCCTTACAAAATTTAGTCCAGGTGAGCAACTATGTACCTATAATGCTCCACCATCCTCACTTCCAGTTAGAAGTAATGTTTGGCTTATTCCTGGTCATCTTCTGGCAGGCAGCTGTGCTCTGTTCTGACAGCCAGGTAAACTGTTTCCTCTAGTCTATATTCTTTGTGCAAAGTAAATCATCTTGGCTGTGTTTCAACTACTGATATGACAATGGCAATGATCTTGTTATCAAACAAGTTTGCAAGAAGAAGAAGAAACCTTTTCCCCAAGTTGTCACTTTGAGTACATAAAAAATGTGCCATGTGACAAAAAGTAAAATTTCCCTTAACCTTGAAAATACCATATCCCCTGTGTTATTCTTTATTCTTACATTACCTGCTTTTTAAAGTTAAAACATCACATGCTATTTTGACATCCATCTTGTTCTGGTTCGCTAATCCAGGGTCAGGTGACAAGAGCACAAGAAGCAGAGGAGAACTATGTGATCAAGCGGGAGCTCGCGGTGGTGAGGCAGCAGTGCAACACGGCCAGCGAAAGCCTGGAGAAAGCCCAGGACACCATCAGGGAGCTGCAGCAGCAGAGGGTAAATTACTGAATAAATTAATAAAGAGAAATAGCAAAGCTATTGCTTCTTCCTGTTCTCAGTGTTTGTGCAAAGTGAACTGTCTGTTTGCTCCAGCTACATGACATGTAACTTTATTCTTTGGCGTGAAAGTTTCGTGAACCAATTTTTCCTGAATATTGGAAAATAAGCCTCACCCAACCAAGTTAAGTTGTTAAAGCTTCCTGTGTCCTTTTTTGAAATGATCATTTTCAGGGCTTCTCAAATATCACATTCTTAATATAATTGTATTGTTGTTGCAGGTTACATGTAGAATACGAAGTTCTGAGGTACTTTTACTAAGCAGTATATTTCACTGGCTCAAAGGAAATCATTATATTTATCTCTTTTACTGAAGTTACTAAATAAATAGTGAGCTGAAATTAAACAAAACATATGTACTGAAAGAAATCCATTGCTATAAACTTCCTCGACGTATCTTAAACAGTTAAAAGCCCTATACTGCAATGATATATTAATGTGATTAGATGAGATATTATGTTTCTTATGATATCATATGACACAGTATTGCTTGTTCATTAGGGATTAGTGAGTTTTTTGACAAAAAAATGTGCTAACTAAACTTAAAATGTGAAAGAGTTGGACTTTAATGTTAATGCTCAGCTTTGTTATTTTTATACGAGTAAAGGATGTGAAAGTGCAGAGGAGGATGAACGTGTCCTTCACTTCTACACAGAGTATGATGTTGTTGTAGAGCATGCTGTCATTGTGGCATCGTTTCATTATCCAGAACAGGAATTTCTGTTAAGAGCTGTGTTCATGGTTCACCAAGATCTTGAACTGATAAAAGGAGAGTCAAGCAGATGTGTAATGTCTTCCCAAAGATTCTCAGTAGGATTTAGATCTGGATTCAGCAATGGTAATTACATGTGTAAAAATTTTACCTCAAGCTTCCTCCACCACAATCTGAGCCCCATAAATCCTGGTATTATCATATAGGTATATGCCCATGCAGTCGAGTAAACGATTAGTCAGTATTCAGAATGTCCACCTACACTACTCACCACTAAAATGGAGATATTAAACGTACAGGTGAAATTCATAGAAAATGTCAAAAGTCCATGCTACACTGATATTATCATAATGGTAATTAAGTTGTGGTAATTAAACAACAGTGGTGGGTATACCACAACATGTAAAATGTGAACAGTATGATGAAGAGGACTGTTTGAATATAAGCAGTCATTTAAATGGAACATGTGGTTGATTCATTATTCGTTATTTACAGATTATGGCACTTCAAAACACTTGAAAGTTCTTATTTGGGTGCTTTTGTTCTGATCTCTGTTCAAATGATCCCACTCTGCTTCATTAATGCTGAGATTCAGGCTGTGGGAAATCCCTGTTTTCAGCCCAGTTGTTGTGTCATTCGGCATGCCTCATTCTTTTCTCCCTGTTCCCCTGCTTTTAAGAATGGTTTCTTGACAGCCACCCTTTCATGGAGACCATTTCTGATCAGGCAAGCAGTAGATGGATCAACTCAGGTCTTGTGGAACAGATAATATGTCTTTGTGACAGAACTCCTCTGAAAATTGTCAGATACTGAGACTGGACTGAAGATGTGTGTAACAGCAGTCAATGTCAAAAAAGAAGCTTCAGGAAGCCTGAAGATCTGTCATTCAGGACCTTTTTAAATGATTCCAAAAAGTTTGGCCTCTTCGAAGCAAAATATAAAGATAACGTGTGGTTCAACTCTTTTACAAAACTCTGCGTGTTTTACTTTCAAAATTCCTTTTCTCTATGTCCAACTACAACAAAAAGAAAGCATTGACAGCACTGTTAACCACTGATTTTCAGTTGAAATTCACACACTTGCTTCAGCAGCTCATTCTTGTATGTGGTAGGAGGGTGTGAAGTTCAAGCAAAATATAAGGTACAATCCTACAATGTCAAACAAAAAGGTTTGGTAAACTGACTATTGAGGTGGGTTTTTATTTTAAAAAGTCAGTGATTTAACTCTAAATGATGTCATTGAGGATGATGATCTTCCTTCCAGCTTAGATTGCTGGTACCCTTCACCCACCAGGGTTCACACACCTCCAGGCAGTCACAGTTGTCTTTGATAACAGAGACTGAAAAACCCAGTATGACAAATCGAGAATTTTTACTCACGCTATGTACTTGCCTAATTTCAAGTTTTTGTATTCTACCTGATAGGAAAGTATTTTTCCACTCTGCTGTCTGTGTTTGTGCTGCTCTCATACTCAGCTGTGTAGTTTCACCTTGATGTGGTGACATGAAATCTGCAGTGGTTTTCTCTTTTCTGACGACACACTGAATCCGAGGGGTAAAAGGTGCTTTGAAATTATTTGTCTCAATTTGCAAAGATTTCTACACAGATGTTGACAAAATAGAAAAAGGTTGAGGTGGATTTTCACTCAGTCATATTGGCCTTTGATGTCTATATGCATAACGCAGTAGCTGTGGACTGACTGTACCTAGGAATTTTATTCATTATCTTAATTAACAGTAGCTTTATGACAAATCCTGGCTTTTGAGAAAAGTGGCTTTAGATCTGCAATAGCCGACAGTACAAAACACAGGGATGTGGTAGAATTCAGACCCCCGGAACACTGATAAACTGGCTGAGCTATACTACTGGTCCTGACATGAACAATTAGTCTGTTTATTACAATAGTTTAGTTTTTAGTTTATAAGGGGTTTTTCTTTTAATAAATAAAGAAAACAATGCGAGGTGGGATTGTAGTGAAATAAAAGTCCATAAACAAAGAAAAAAACACATCCAGTACAAACAGAAAAAAAACATACCATTTAAATCCTTGTGGTCAAACAAAAAAGAGTAGGCAGAAGTAAAAATCTTTTCTGAGGCCTACCTCCTTTTTACTATTTATATGTCTGTATATTAGAAGAGTTATAAAGTTGATCGCTGTAAAGTTAAAACTGGCAAAAACTGGTGACTGTGTCTGGAAAGGAAGCAGCTGGTGCTATATGTATTTCTAATGAAATAATATTTGTTTTTAGTACACAGAACCATTTGTGAGCAATCTGCAGACCTCACTGGAGCAGTCCCGGCTGCGGGAGGCTGAACTGCTTGGAGCGCTGAAGGAAATGCAAGACAAGGTGCTGGACCTGGAGAAGGTGTGCAAAAAACACACATTTTGACGTGTGAAAGAAAACAACGTTAACACGGAGCAAAGAGAGCAGACATGTGCGTTTGTCAATGTGCTAAAAAGATCAAGTTGCTGTATGCTAAACGGTGCAAGTGTGGTATCAGTCGAAACCAACTGAGTTCTCAGGTTTTCACTTTTATTTCATGTGCTGATGCAACAGCCCCCCCAGATGATGATGATGATGATGATAACTTTACTGTTACATAATAGTAAATGTTGGAAAAAAGCAAATATACCACTACTGTATGGATATTTTGTCTGAAACAACTTTTGTTTCCCTCAGAGTAAACTACTGTTAGAGTTGACCATTTAATTTTTCAGACACCTTAAATTTGACAAAAGATATTATCTACGTCATCTAAGTTGATGACTCTCTGATCTTCTTCTGGAATTTTTTTTTGTGCAAATGCCCCACCTTATGATAATCAAACATTAATATTACTAGTAATTTCATTAACATATTGTACCAAAGTGCATTACAAAAATCACAATTAAAAACATAAGTAGCATAACACATGACATGAAGCATGAAAAATTATGTAAAATCAGACATAAGATTAAAAAAGTAGTAAAAGGAAAGAAGATGATTAGGCGATAAAATAAATGAATTAAATCAACATCTTAAGAGGTGTAAATGACCAAGGAGAAAATATGGGTTTAAAGAAAAGACTTAAAATCAGACAAAGAAGAAGTCTGTCTGATGTAGCAGGTTATTCCACGATCAGGGTTTCCTCCAGGATTTAGTAAGACTGTGGCAGAGATTTTTTAAACACAGACATCCCCCCGCAGTTATCCCCGCCCCGTCACGGACAAAGCCTCTCATGGAGCATGACTTAACTGGACCAAAACAAACTTTTTTTGCAGTAGAGCCAGACCAGAAGTTGAAACTCCTGTGTTATTTTTCAAAATTAAGTTATTTGCAGAGCAGTGTTACATTTCCTGAGTACAATTTCACACTCTTATCATTGTCCATAAAATGTGTGCAGATATAGACTTTGTTATTATGGATCCATTCATACAGTATAATACATCTGGAAAGATAACCCATAATTGTGAAGCTTTGGCAGCTTTATTTTGCCGTGGCGGTTCACCACTATCATTAAATGTTTAGGATCATTGACAGCAAAGGCATGGTCCCCTTTAAGTTTCCTTTTTGTCTTTTGGACTCTCAGGAACAACAATCACACAGTGAAATTCAAATAATATAAAAACAGATTTATGTACAAATGAGTCATAGATTACTCGTGAACTTGGATAGCAGCCTTCCGTCTGCTCCAACGAATGCATCAGGATAACTTCCATCTCCTAAAAAAGCTTAGCAATTGAATAAAAAGCCACTGCCGTAGGAAATGTTCATTATCAAAAGATAAGTACAGTATAAATTAGCCATCTGTTATGAGCTGGAGCCTGGGGCCCTTTGCTGCATGTCATTCTCTACTCTCTCTGACCCGCTTTCCTCTCAAGGTACTATCAAATAAAGGCTACTATAACCCAAAAATGCCTTGTAAATTGCCAAAAGATATCTTTAAAATCTGACTTAAAGATTACTGTAATGTCATTATTGTATTTAAATGAACTGCATAACAGAAGACAACACAAACAGTAACTTTATAACACTAAGATTTTTGTGAATGCCACAATCTTTGTAAAATGTCCGTTAGAAGGATTCAAGAACAAATTTCTCTGTAAGAATAGTTGGAGAATGAGGGCCAGTGTGCTTTTGTATCTGTTTCTAAAATTAGTCAGTGAATGTCTTCCTCCTAAAACACTTGCCAACATACAGCCTTACAGATTCATTGTCTTGTATCTTGGTCTTTACTTAGTTAACCTTGCTAAACTGTACAGCTGTGATGCTTGTTCATGCAGAGGAGCAGCTGCCTGCCAGATGAGAACAACATGGCGGTCCTTCAGGAAGAGGTGAAGCAGATGAAGCTGAGGGAGCTGGAGACGCTCCGCTCATTCAGAGAGATGCAGGACAGTGTGACTGAGCTCAACCAGCGCTGGCAGGTAAGACACTTCAAACTGCTGCTGTTACTCATTATAAACTTTATGTGTAGGTTCATGCGCTCATGTGCTGTTTACACTTTGTTCCTGCAGCATCATATGTCCCGCGGCAGCAGCACTGGTAGTGGGGGAGGCCACTGGAAGGAATCCCCGAAGAAGAATGCTATGAACGAGTTGCAGGACAAACTGATGACCATCCGACTAAGGGAGGCGCAGGCCCAGGCGGAGCTCCGAGAAGTGAAACTCAAAGCGCTGCAGCTGGAGAGCCAGGTCAGATAAGCATTGCTGTGCAGCCATACTTCGCTACACAGATGTTATGTGTACAGCTGGAGCCCTATTTTCACAGTTTCCTTTCGACTTTTCCTTCACTCTAGAACCAGATCCATGGCAAACTGATCGGTCGCCATGAGCAGGAACGCTCCGCACTGCAAGACCGGCTCCAGATGTTAGCAAATCAGAACAAAGCTCTGCAGGCCCAACTCAATGAGATGAAAAGGAAGCAGGCTGAGTCAGACTGCAAGGTGTGGATGGAGAGGAAAAAGAATATTCCAGAAAGGGAGAGAAGTAACAGGAAGAAGCGCATGTCATGCACAGAGTTCTACTTTTCCTCCACGGCTTAATGCAATATAAAGAAATGGGGATATAAAGCAATGAGACAGTGAAACCTGGGATTAACAGAGAGAGATAATGGGGAAAAAATGTGCAGCGATATTCTGGGATTCATATCCTAAATAAGATGGACAGATGTAATTAAGGAGGCCTAGATTATGAGATAGAGGATGCAACTTGATATAAATGACAGAATGGAGTTTATGATGAATTTTCACTGTCTGTAATAAAAATGTGTGTTATGATTCAATTCAGCTTTTATTATCTTCCTTTTTACTCTCTCCTGACCCATTTACTATCTCTCCCATGATGTATGTAGAGTAAAGAGGATGTGATGGCGGTGCGACTGAGGGAAGCAGACAGTATGGCTGCAATGGCTGAACTCAGGCAGAGGATCGCTGAACTAGAGATACAGGTGTGTTTGTGTGTGTGTGTGTGTGTGTGTTTGTGTTTGTAAGTAAAATGTGCATATGCAGACAATATTTGGCTGTCTTTACTGAATATTTTGTTGATGACTAGGGCTTTAACCCAACACTTTGGAAAATGTTTTTTTTTTTTCCAGAAAGAGGAAGGGCTAATCCAAGGTCAGCTGAACCACTCAGACTCCAGACAGTATATCAACCAGCTCCGGGACCAGATTGCTGAGCTCAAGAACGAGGTTGGTCACACATCATAACACATTAAGTTAAGTTAAGTAAACAAATTATCAAGGGAGCAAATAAGAAATGCCCTAAAGACAAGATCCCAAAGAATTAATACAACACAATAAACCTGTCGCCTGTAACATTTTAAAATTTTAAAATAATTCAATACTATGTAATTATTTCTTCAAACAATTGAAACCAATGTAATGGCACAAGTCAGCTTCAACAAGACCATTTTAGACGTTCACCTGCATATCTTTTTACACTCCTCTTTGAGTACAGAGACTCCAGCAGACCCTGGGATGCACCATATGCTTTTAATCCTTCCTGTGGAAGTGGGATTGGCTTTGAATAGGTTTCTGTTTCAATAACAGACTAAGCCAGCTTTTAATAAACTAAAACTGGTCTTGCAAACATTTACAGTTACTTGTACCTTTACAGGTTAGCACTGGCATTTTTTTCATAATTTGACTCAAATAACTCATTCCATCTTAGCTACAGACTGCAGTTAGTGACATTTTATCTCTCAGACAGAGTACCCTATTAATCATTTCATAAACTCTGAAGCCACATTTGCCATCAATAAGTTAAAATGTCCAGCATGTAAAGTTTTTTTCATTGTTTACACATTTTTTTGCATTTCGACAGTCAAAAACAGGGAATAACTACCTTGTGCTACTTTTCTGGGACTTTCCGTTGGGGTCCCAATCTTACTGATCCAACCCTAAAGGGTGGAGCTTGAGGAACTGCAATCCGTTGATTGGCCAAAAGAATTATCACTTCTTGTGCAACTTTGTAATAAGAACAAAGTGGGAACAGTGCATGTTTGAATATGTCATGAATTTTTTGTTGTTTAAAGCCACAAGCCAAGAAGAAAAAACACAGACTGCTGGATGTCCACCATTCCCCTCCTTTGTTTCAATGCTGTGTTCTTATTCATTGCAATTCCAGGAAGGCATCACGCCACTATGGCATCACGCTATTACATAGCTTTTATCGCTATCTGATTTATACCCCGCCTACCAGGTAAGGGTAAGGTTGGCTGTGGAAACACAACAGAGATTAGAGTTTATTCAACCAAAATCAGCACCAAAGCATTCCGTCTCACCCCATGTTTAATCCTTGGTGGAAATCCTTGCTGTTGATTACCTGAGGAAAGCAAATGGGCCGAAAGCATTGGTGTTTCTTTTTTAAAAGTCAGTACAACTATGTCATAAGAATAAAGTTATTTTAGTATATTTTAAAGGAGAATAGTTTGGAGTCTATTTGATATCTAGTCTTCTCTATCCTAACCAGAGAGCACCTTGGATATAAAACCGGTGAAATGAGCTTGCTAGCGTCTGGCATTAGTGAAATGAGCTTGTTACCTTGGCAGATATGATAACTACCATATCTTATCCATCCTTATTCATCTCTATCTTTAGTAAGACTGTTCAATTGAAAAAAAAAAAATTCTTTTTTAAAAAAAGACATTCAAAATACGCATTTTAGAGCTGTAATCACAATACCGGAAACCGTGATGTTTTTTTTATATACATATATTGTGTGTGTGTATATATATATATATATATATATATATATATATATATATAGTAAGAAAATCTGACATTCTGATTTGAAAGCACTAATCATTGTCTAACTAATTTGATCAAAAGAACTAACTTTCTTCTCAGCTGTAAGTGATATTTTAATATTCATATGCTTGAATTTGAACGTATTTTCATGCATGAGTGATTTTACATATGTAGAAGACAGAATGGCCTTCAAATGGCTCACAGCACACAGTGCGTGCTGACTGTGTATAATGCACACAGATAACCTCCATATTTGCTAACCACCATAAAAATCGTCATCTTTTAATCTGCATACAGCCTCAAAGCTAAAACCACTTCCACCCTGGCACACGCAGTTGTTCCAGTTTGTTTCTTGTAATTAAAGACCTTGGAGGCTCCCTGGCAGATGTGTTCCCATCATTTAGTTCACAGTGAATTCCAATTCCGAAAGATCAATAAGGTTCAACAATGTGAGAGTCATGATATTTTAGAGGGGCTGTCAGAGGCTCTCCCTCAGCTACATATTTTACTCTGTCACGCTAAAAAGGTAAGCAAATTTTTTAAAATTCTGTGACTTCTCATGAGGATCATTAACATCCCTGATTTGAGACACAAACTTCCCACTCAGCACTCAGTCTTGGTTTGTTCATTCAGAAAGTGACAGTGCGTGACTGGGAGACATCTTGCTATAACTTTATGATGAGGGGGAGTGATGAGACGGCCCTGCCCTTTACCGCTCCTCTCATCTCTTTTCTTCTCCCCCCACGTTTTGTCTTCAAAGCCTTGGTTTTAGAAATGAGACTGAAACTTGCGTGAGTACAGATGAGGAAGTGATGAACTATTCAGAAAAATCTCAGTATATTGTGTGAAGCCATCATTTTATAATTGAGTCAAACAGATAGTGCTGATACATACTGACACGTTCTGTGTAGTTCAGCTGAATTTGTTTTACAAAGATGTAGTTTGATTATATTTAAGTTATAATGTTGGATATTGTTTAAAATCTTGTACAGTAGTTAAACAACAAAATAGAAAATGACCCCAATTTTGGGGTCATTTTGGACCCCAATTATTTTTTTCATTTTTATTTAATCATTCATTTCTTTCTGTACGATGAGGACAAAATGGCTTCAACTTACAGACGGCAACCCTCATGACTGCACATCAAGAGCAGTCAGTCAAAACATTTCCATTGGTTAACCACCAGTTCCNACCCCACCTCCTGCTACTTACCTCTGAGATTTGTCATGAGTCACTGGTACATGCAAGGTTGACATACAAAAGAACTTTTTGTTTACTGTTTCTAGATTAAGTAGATAAATGAACAAAAGAAAAATGATTAATTGATAGCAGGTGGGTGCATTCATTTGTCTTTAAAGACCCCATGGTGCTTTGTTATCTAATGGAAATTTGTCTTTTCTTTTTTCGCACCCAATGACCCCATTACAAAGATACACGCACATTAGAAAAAAAAAGAAAAAAAACTCTTGACACTTACTGCAGAGACAGATTTCTTGAAATCTGTGGGCCTTTAACCCTTAAAACTGTGCGAGATCACAAGCGTTATTGTTTGGTCAACAGTTTCTCAGGAATGGTATAGTGTAACTATTGGGGTGAATTTTGATCGATAGTTTACATTTTAAGTGATCTTTGGAAGTTTTCCAGGCATTTACATGCATATCCCTTCCAGGAGGTTCAATCCGACCGCAGAATGTAGCGTTTATTCTGAGACAATGAGTGATGCGTGATAGCACCATTATTTATCACACTTTTATAATAAAAGATCCCTATCACTACTATGTCACTAAGAGACGGCTATTTTGAGATTGAAATTATGATAAAGTCACTTCCTGTCAAACATTTGATCATTTAGATTTGAAAGGCTTTTTGTTTGTTTTGTTTTGTTTTTCCTTTCTTTTCCTCTTGTCCTGTCCAGCATCGTAACAAGCAGAATGATGATCTGTCTGCTATGTTGTGCCGAGCAGATTTGCTATTGCCAAGGGGAGCTTTATGAATGTAAGGCTCCTCTTTATAATCAAAGTTTATTCTTTTATTTATCTATTATATTTACAGTATATTGCTTGTTTATAAATTGACTTTCCATAGTATTGTCGGACCTGACAAAGAAAGAGAAAATAAAGAAAGGATGAAGCATGAACAAAAAATGAAAGTGAAAAAGAATAGAAAGAAAAGAAGAAAAGACACACCAAGCGGCCAATTACTACACCTGTTCGGAAACACAACAAAGAACATCCTACGGCAGGTCTATTCAATTTGGTCGGATCATTTTAATTTCAGTCAGGTGTGTTTTAAGAAAGTTGTATGGAAAACCTGCAGGACTGCAGCCCGCGTTGAACCAAATTGAATACCCCTGCCCTACGGTCTCCACCGGAAAGCAAAGCTGACAATCCTCAGGAGCACCCAAAAGGGAAAGAACAAGTTGGAATAAACTTGAATCGCAAACAAAAACCATGCGCACAAAAAGTACACACATGTACAAGCCCACATATTTAATTTACACATGCATAAAACTATAGGAAGAAAACTAAACATAAATAGCTATTGGTGTATACGATGTATATACCCACCAGAGCACACAGTGACTGTGTCACCATGCAGAGAATGAGGAATGAAGAGTGTTCAAAGATGGGGTGCGATAGTGCAAGTCCAAGATTAGATTAGATCAATTGAATTGACTGTGATGTCCAATCAGGAGCAGCCAACGATCAACATGTGAGTAGAAAGTTATATGTCTGTCTGAAAAGAACAAAAATAATGGTCCTCTATCGCTGGAATAAGGCCAAGAAGATGTAGAAAAACAAAAGAAAGGAGTGCTTCTTGTTGGTTGATGGGTAAAAAAAAAGTTCAAGGTGCTCTTTGGTACAAGGTTAATGATTTGTTATGTAATGTAGTAATGTTAGTCATAAATTCTGTTTTTCTATTTTGGTTGACCTTCATGGTGCTATGTTTATTGTTATATTTATTTTACATAATTTGTGCCTCATAATCTGACATCCGAGGCTGTCAGGAATTAAATGTGTGTTGACTGTGATTGAAAGGGTTGAGCTTTTAGGTGCATTTTGGTAAATGGTTTTGCATTTATATAGCGCTTTCCAGCTGTATTCCTACAGCCCCAAAGTGCTTTACAATGCTAACT